>JANIJG010004499.1:0-27557 GCA_024611175.1 Megaceryle torquata | reverse complement strand
TTTCCCGCCACACGTTTTTTTATTGGATATCCTAGAGACCTTTTCCCCCCTCCAAAGCACTCCCCCCCCCCCCCCCACCCCATCACTCCACTTCTTCTACAAACATTCCTAGAATATTTGTATTGGGTTTTTTTTCCAGCTGTCTGGCCAGTTAGAATAGCAAAAAATGATCAAACTCCACTGGCTGCGTGGTGCAGGAGTGCTCTGCTACTGCTTTAGCTGTACCGCTTGGAAAATGTATCCTTCAATCAGTTTAAGCCCCTAGGCTTGATGTAATTTTACTGCTGCCTTCTCTCTAAGGTACTTTTACAGCTGATATCTCTAAGTATTTACAGACGGGGAGAGCGGCAAAGCGAGAAGAGACTTTGCTCACTTTGTCCCTGACATGGGCGGCAGTTTGAGGGGTGGCACATGGAGCTTTTCCCCTCATGTTTCAGAGGGACCTGTGGTGGGACCCACCCTGCTCATTATCACAGAGCCTGTCTGAACACCAGAAAAACCTCCAGCCTTGGCAGGAGCCATGGCATTTGCTGGTCCTTAAATCCTCCCATCCTAAGTCTTCCTTTGGGGTGGGAATTGAAATTACTGGGGGTACAGCACCTCTCAAGAATGCTCTCCGATCTCTGCTGCCTCTTCTGTCCCTCCAGTCCCCTCTTTCAGGTCTAGCATCAGGGTCCTGAGGGGGAAAACCCACTCTGGAGCTGAGGGAAACTGCAAACTGTGTTGTGATGCTGCACAAGGTGGCACATGTGTGCCCATGCTGAGATCTCCACATGATGCCTCCCCATGAAAACCGCAGGGCTGATGGGTTTCTAACGTCAGCCTATAACTGAGTTAGATTTTGCCTCTGTCTCTGTTCATAAAACTTATTCTTGAACAGGTTTCTTAAGTTTAAACTGTCAGCAGTGCTACATTACATTCTTAAATAAATCAGTAAATCAAGTGCAGAATAAGAAACAGAGTTAAGCATACGTTTAATCTGGTCAGTGAGACAAAAGGACCAGCCTAAAGCTAAGTGTGCACTTAACCGCTCCTCGGAGTGGGCCAAGTCTGCTGAATCCAGCCCCGCAGAGAGCTTTTAAATATAGCTAATTGCACATTGGGTGTAATGGGCAAGTTCTCACCTCACAAATAACCATCAGTTAATTATTTGGAACGTTCTTTAGCAGTCACATAATAGACACCGATGGTGTTGTGTGGTGGTGCCAGTTCCTGCTGTATTTGCAAAGCCAGTGGCATTTTGCTCACTATCTATAATGAGTGGTCTGTTAAAGCAGAACGGGGGCTGTGTTTCAGACACCTTGTTTAGAGTGGGGCTGAGCCATCTCCCACTGTGGTGTGTCAGTGGGACCCACATGGCAGCCAGAAACCCATGGAGGACCAAAGGAGGGAGGGAAGAAGTGATGGGACCCCTCACCATGAACATCGCTGGCCTGCAGCTCTCCCTGTTTATCCTGCAAACGAGGGGGTTTCTGCACCATTTCTGCTTACCTGCTGCTTCTCTCTAAGTGCAGTTCCTGCACAGGGGAATCCCTTCTGTCCCCACTCGGTGCATACCCCAGTATCATCGTCCTTCTCCTCCATCACTCCTCATGCGCTCCTGGGCTACACAGGCTGGCAACCACAGTGGTGTCCTGTCTCTGAGGACAGTGTTGCAGTGCTGTCTGGGGGTCCTTGGGCAGGGCCAGAGTGTCCCACCTGGGGCTGCAATGACAGCCTCAGCCTTGTCTCTTGGGGATGTTCATCACCACTCACTTTTAATCTGAAGCCCATGAACCAGCTCATCCCAGAGCCAAGGGTCTCAAACTCCATACAGCTTCTCTTTCCTTAGGTGAAACCCATCCCAAACCCCTCCCATGCCCATGCAAGACTCTGACTCTCTAAATACTTTTTATAACCTACTTTTTATCCCACCCTGCAGCTAATTGAAGTTAATTTGCCTACATGGCCCCAGAACTACCACAACCTTCTCCAGAGCCCCTGCTCTTGGATTTTCACATGTTGTGCCCAACTTACCCTCTTCCAGTCATTTTATTACAGCCTTGCATGGACTGAAATACTTCAGATTTGGGTGGCAGAGATAGGAAATGACCACAGGGAACAATGGAAAAACTTGTCCTGTGATTTTGTAGGTCTCTTTTTATCCTATCCTTGAAAGGCATGAGGGATTCCCACCAAAATTATATGTTTCCTGCCAGGTGGGACATTGTGAGCAGCACTGTGCCTACAAAAAACCCATCTATACAGCCCTCCATCCATCCCTCCATCCACTGCATCTCTGTCTATTTGGCCTGCATTGAGGCAGGGCCATTTCTTGCCTTGGCCATGCAGATGAAAGTACGGTTGTTAACGCAGTAAATGAAATTCATTCATCAAGAGGTAGAGAAAAAACTGCAAGAGCATTCATTCATCCACTTACTAACATGTCTAACAGTGCTTTTGTTTTCCTGCATCTTCATTTTGTCTCGCCTCGTAGACACGCACACAGCAATTTCAGGGCTGAGCCAAGTTAGAAATTCCAGCAGAAGAAAGAAAAAAATCCCCCATCACGACCTCCCTCTGCATCCTCCAAACTGGGGAGGTTGCTAAGTGACAGCGTTTCTGCTCACGCTAACTTACTGCGAGAACCAGAGCACTTAAAAGCAAGACAATGGCTATTTAAGGACATGATAACTCATGTTCTTCTGTAGTGACCAACAAGCTATTTGTTCTGAGACGACTGAGGATATTTTCACCCAGAAACTAAATTTGCAGGGGATGAGTAACGGCTTTGGTGGGAACTTGACCTTGAGTACACCTTGCCTGCAAGCACATGCTGGGATGTGGGCTATGCACAGCGACCCCCGTGCACATGTCAGGGAATTTTAGCCCAAGTTGTGGCCACAGAGCCCAGTGGGCAGTGCCGGGGGTGAGCCCTGTGGCACCTGTGGCTCTGTTCCCCTACCCTATGCAGGGAAGCTCAGGACCTTGCTATGGGGACACTTGTGTGCCACCTCTGGGAGTCCAGCACTATGGGTCCTGTCCCAGACATGGTGCTAAAGAGAAGATCCCAATTTTGCTTACAGCACCCAAGACAAAGGAGCAAACGGAGCTTGCTCGGACCCTCAGCTTTACCCAAGAAAGTTTCCAAGCTGTTTGTCTAGATCCTGTCTCCTATGTCCCGTGCCGGCATCTCTGGTGCCCATCACCCATGGCAGAGCCTGAATACAATCAGCCTGCCCACTTTGCCTCTCTTTGCTGCCAACCAGCTCCATTAATTTTTTTTTATTCCGCTGTTGTTGGGATTGCCATTCTGTGATCCCATTTAAAATCATTGATTTACCACAGAGTCCTCAATAAGCAATTGAAACTGTTATCTTGCTGTAGATCACATGGTGCTGGGAGTGGGGGGGAAAGGAGGGAGGAGAGGAAAACTAAGAAAGAAAGATGTCTGAAGCTCCCCACAGCCAGGCTGGATCCATCCTGCATTTCACTGCACATCTTTGAGCCCTGTGGAGATTAGGGTCAAGAAGAGGGTGAGGGTCTTTGCTGCCTTTTTAACCCAAATCTACTGGCACAAAAACTCTGATCTCAGGCTGGGACCCAAGGGCTTTGCAGGGGGTGCAGGCATGGCATCTGCAGAGCCTGTGGGATAGGGGACACCTGAAGTAGGTCCTGAAGGGTCAGAGTTGGGAATAAGCTGGATTTTTCCACCATTGATTGGCAACAATCATGGACATGGGCACTTGTGGAAGGTGTAGCACAGACCCCCCGCACCACCGGTGTAATTTCTTTTTCAGCTTGGCTTCAAAGGTTTCTCCTCTCTCTGCTGGGGAGGAAGGTTTGTAGCTTGAGATGCCACCTCCCCTCCCAGCTGGCTTTGCTTCCTGTGTCTTTGCCACGCGATTTGGAAAAACACCTTTCTTTCTTTCTTTCTTTCTTTCTTTCTTTCTTTTTTTTTTTTTTTTGAAACAATGACGTTTTTAGGGGGAAAGGAAAAAAGAAATCACAACCTGATTATAGGGGAAATTTGCCATCTCTGCATCACTGAGCTCTAAAACAAAACATTCCTGGTTATATTAGGCCAACAGCATTTTTCAGGGGCATCGGGGAGGAGGATAAATGATCCCAGCACCACGGGCTGGGGGCTGTGGTTTTAGCGGTCGGTTTCCAGTAACTCCATGACCTCCCAGAAGGGAGGTCAGGTCTTCAGAGTCAGAGATACCCCAGACCCAAAAGAATAAGGAGGGCAGGTTTTAAGATCCCTGTAGCTTTTCAACCACAGCCATTAGCTGGGAATCAAATCCTAAGAGCCCAGGGAAGATGCCCCGGAGAGACTTTGCTTCCAGGATAACAAATGAAGAGCTCTCTCCTGATCATAACCCACAATTCAAAGCCTAAATACAAAAATCAGGTAACAGTGAGAGGACCTGGCAGATGTGTGGACTGCAGTGATTTGAAACATATTGTGAACATTTTGAGCATGGCAAGAAAATAAACCGGTTATAAAAAAGCTACCTGAAAGCCACAGGAAAGACAGCTTTAAAAACACGTTAATGAAATGATTCAGCTGCTTCCAAGAGGATTTGGGAGCTGCTGTATGAGAGAAGAGCTGTGCAGGAGAATGCTTGTGCCCTGGTTATGTTCACAGTATGCAGACCCTTCATCTAGGCAAGGCAATGCCATCCGCTGTCATGAGACCAGAAAGGATTTCTTGCTGAAATGGAACTGACCTTGTTGCTAATGCTCCCAGAAAGCCCTTGCTTGTATCTCTCATTCCTCCAGTGCCTTCCAAGCCCATAATTCCTGCTTATCTAGCTGAAATGGAGATGATCCATGGTGCTTCTCATGTGGGCTCATACTCGCCCAAGCAAACGCTGCCCAGTCTGTGTGGTTACCCCATGCAGTGTCCTGTGCAATCCCAGACAGCAGAGAGGGCTGGGGGGCAGCCAATACCCAGCAAAGTACCCAAAGGAAGTACCTCAGCAAAAATAAGACTGCAAGTTCTAAAGATCCCAAGAGGCCTTGTTTTTCTGGGGGAAAGAGCAAGAACTCAAGGGCAATGTGGTTACAAGGTGAGCCACAGCAGGTGGCTTTCCCCATGCTGCAGGACCCACTGTCTCTCCATCCCTCCAAGCCAGGCTGGGAGACCAAATCCTTGAAATCTCCTCCAGCTGGGATCATTTCCACGCTGGAGGGATTCATTCTGGCTTTGGGGATACTCCACCATCCTTATTCTGCCAAGCACCCCAGGGCCCTGCTCTTGCACCCCCCCAGCTCCCCTTCAGCTTTTGTCAGATGCATTTTGAAATCTATTGCTCTTGGTCGAGCTGAGCCAAGGCCAAACACCCCAAGACCTCCACACACTCAGTATCTCCTTCTCAGCCACGCCAACAACAGATTGGAGAGTTTTCTTCTTCCCAGTTCTGGAGTGGTTCAGGAAAAAAAAAAAATATTACTTTCCAAAGGCATCATTTGTGCTCCTGCTCAGTTCCAGTCAAAATCAGAAAGGCTTGGGTTGATTTGCAGCTTTTTAAAGCTAAATAAATAAATAAATGCAATAAAGGAAGTGTCAATGGGAGAAAAAATTTCAGATCAAAAGATCGAAGCGGCTTATTGCAAACCAAGAAAACGTGTCAAGAGGAAATTTTTTTTTTTTTTTTTGACTGTGTTTTTTTTCTGTCCTTTTTCTCCTGAGTGTCTTGGTATTTCAACCACAAGCAACCAGGTGAAGTAGGGACAAATCTGAGGGAGTTGGAGCAAACTCCTGGCATGTGACATGTCCATCGCTCCCAAATCAGTCAAAGTGATGTTTTCCCCAGCCCCCCAGCAGCATTTCTTCCACCAGCTGGTCCTACTTATTTATCTACTGTTACAAGATGCATCCCGGGAAGCTGAAATCACACATCAGGCTGGGAGAAAAAGCCTCATTGGAGTGAGGAGCTGGGGCAGGCTAAGCCTCAAGCCACAGCACTCAGCCTGGGACACCTGGGGTGACAGCACCATGGTATCCAGTGGTCCCCAGCCCCTCTGCCGCTCTAGGGAGCATTTACTGGGGCAGCTTTCAGCTCCTCACTCCTCCAGACCAGTTTTGTGCATCACTACTTGGAAGCAGTCAGCCCTCAGGGTTTGAATATCACCAAGGTATCAACTGGGAGGTCACAAGGAGCCCTTTTCCGAGCAGCCGAGGCAGGACTCTTTTTCATCATCATCTCTGCCTGCACTTGCCATTTGGAGGTTTTATCGTTGTGGTTTTTTTCCCCTGCTAATTCATCTGATTGTGTTCACAGAACCAAATCCTGAGAAGCAGCAGTGTTCTTCAGGTCCCTGTAAGCATCTGGGGTGGGGAGATGTAGTTTAGGGGAATGTACTGATTCCCCATGGAGTTTCCTCTTCTTTTAGATGTTTCTGAACCTCCTGGACGGTTCCCAGAGTGGTTGGGATTAATTAGGATCAGCAATATGGATGGGAACAAATGGGCACGTGGAGAACAGGCACAACCCTTAGTAGCCACAAGAGGATCCACGGTGGGACTCAGACCCACTCATGGACCTTGCAGAGGTGATGTTCAGTGCAGGTGACCTGGGGCCAGCTTTTGCTGGGTGTTTCTCTCTGTCTCCTAGCTCATGTTCCCTCTCTTAAATTCCCCAGAGGACTCCGTTAACTGGTGGCTGGATTGTGCCAACCTAGAGACCAGAGACACAGCTCAGAGAACCCCCCTCATTCGCTGTCGTCCCAGGACCATCTGATAGCAGCCTCCAGCACAACGTGAGCAGCAATTATGCCTCATTCTGTTTAACTGTGTGTGCAGGAGAGCCAGGAAAGGCAGCGTCTCTATGTACTCCCCCAGATTTAAACTGGGGTGATGTTTATTAATCTGCTCAGCAGGGTCCTGCTGGGTGAAATGTATTTCACTGTTGAAACAGAAAGAAATGGGCTCCCAAGCACAAGCGATATTATTTACGTGGTATTGATCGGTGCAGAGCTTTTGCTTGCTCAGCAGTTTGAATCCCTGGTTTTCATCAGTGGAGTGCTTAACCCTTGGCTAATTGGATTTGCCATCGTTAGTGTGATCTATGCTGCCTCCAGTTACTCTTTGCATGGACCCAGCTGGGCACCTGCTGCTTTCAACAGGCACAGCGAGCCAAAAGACCTGAACCTTTGCAAGGCTGGGGTGGGAAAAAGTGTCCTGCTATGCTGGGACATCAGGTCCCTGGTAACAGTGCTGACAAAGCTGGAGCTGAGTGGAAGTTTGGGCCGAGGAAGGATTTTTTTTTTCTCTAAGGTGGGTGTAGTTTTAATTATCCTGAACAACATCTTACAAAGGACAGAATTGTACTCTCTAAATCCAGTAAGGGGGACAAAGAGGGCATGAAAATTGGCTGTGATTAATTACTTAGCAGTGAATAATTATTTTATTAATTAGTCTGCATCTGACACTGCAGCCCTGAGCCTACCTAGTCACAGGCTTCCCAGCACGGTAAGGATGTATCAGTGTCACAGTAAACTGAGGCACAGATGGGATGAAGCCATTTTGTAGGGACACCCAGGGGAGCTTTGAGGGACCAGGGCTCTGTGTCCTGGCCCCATCATGAGGCATCATGACAGAGATGCTGTTTCCATCCTCAGCCTGGCCTTCCCAGTTATATCCCAGTTTAAGCCACCTCTCCCTCAAGGCTGAGCTGGTTTCTCCAACCACAGAGGTCTCCATCTTTCAGAGCAGTTTCTTCTTTGGATTCACAGTGAACAGTCAGAGTGACAACAACAACTGAAAAAAGCCATAAACCAGCTCATTTGCAAGAAACAAAGATCTGTGATTTTTTCCTGCGTGGCCAAAAGCTTTCATTTTCTTTGGACTGGCACCAAAACCCGGTCAGTGTTTTGGGCCCAGGAGTGCAGACACTGTTCCTCAAAAGACAAATATCTGGGAGGTGCTTTCCCCCATGGCAGGCAGCCTCCCCCAGAAAAACAAAGGGCCCCAGCCACACACTGGCCCTTGCAGCCTTGTTTTCTATCACAACCAAGAGAAACCCTTGGGTGGGATGTAATGCAGAGCCTTGACAGACAGCTAATTGGCTGCCATTCGCCGAGCCGTGTCATGGGAGGTCAGACAAGATGCTCTCTTGTGACCTTTAAACCCAGGAACTAATGAAACTGGGGCCTGACTTTGGCCGCACTGTCAGGACCACCAGCTGGGCTGGTGCTGGCCAGGAGGAGCTGTGCTTAGCAAAGCACCAGCCAGGCACTCGCTGCACCCCTCCGAAGGGAGCGATCCCCTTCTGCTGTTGCCAGCGAGCCCCCCTCGTCCGCTCCACTGCAAAGTCATCTGGCTGTGCTGGGTGGAAGAGGGGACACAACCTCACTGGGCACACTGGGCCCTGTTGTGCCAGCAGTGCCCATGGTGTTGGCTGGAGGACACTTGGGTCACCCCACCAGAGCTGCCCCGTGCCAGGCATGATCTAGTCGGTGGGGTGGAAGCAAAATATGGCAAATTATTCCCCCTGGTGCTGAGCTGGTGAAATGAAAATGAATATTTTGCCTTACAGGAAACAGTGAAGCTTATTTAAAATGCAATGGTCATTAAAGGGGACCTGCCTCTCCTACTGCCATCTTGATAATATCTTTACAAAGGCACTTGAATGACTGCTCAGAGCAGTTTTGGGGGAGGAGTTGCCAGAGCTGGAAGCATGGCAACCTGTGCTGACTGTGGGGCCCGGTGCCATAGGAACTGGCCATGGTGGAGCACCCCACCACTGCCTACACACCGCTGTCCGTGAGCTCCATTCTCACATCACCCATGGATGCTTTGACTGTATTTATGGGGAATTTCTGGACATGCAGCGATTGCATGATGTCAGCTGAGGCAGAGCATCCCACAGCTGCTCACTGACAAGAGCTGACAAGCACCTTGAGCCACAGATCCGAGACAGGGAAAGTGAGGCACTCCTGGAAAACCAAACCCTCTTTCCCTCTTTCCTGTGGCCCAGGTGTTGCAGTGTTTGAAGCTCCACTGATCAAGCTATTTACTTGCTGAAGCTGTCACCCAAGATGTGCAGCCAAGCGAAACAGCTCTGGATCTGGGTGTTTATGAGAAGCTAATGGAAATTCCTGGAAAGGGCAGAAAAACCCCAGAAAGGCCCCAGAGTTCCTGGCAAGCTGAGGGAAGTCCTGGAGAGTAGCAAAAGTTCTCAGTGAGCCTTGAAAACCTCCTAGACAGGCCCCAGTTCCACCATCCCTGGAAGGTTCTGGGGAATTCCTAGAAAAACAGGGAAATTCGTAGCAGGGTTCTAAAACCTTGTGGCAATTCCCCAGTGCTCCCGAGTGATTTGAGGATCTGCAGCCTGCTCCCCACCCAGGGCTGCCAGCTGGGTGGCCAGATCCTGCTCCGGCTCCTCCTCCTGCATTAGCAGCCCTTGCCCAGGGAAATATTTTGGCAGCACAGAGGACCCACAGTTGGCAGGAGGGGAACAGTTTCCCACTGTAGAGAAGGAGCGCCTTTGGGACCTGATGGGTTTTCCTATTCCCACTCCCTGGAGCCACTTGGGAAGTCCCTAGTCAGCTCCAGCTTGTCTGGAGAGGAGAGCATCCCTCCTCTTTCCCCAGGGAGATAGTTTTGCTGAGCCAGGCAAAAATGCAGCCAATAGCCACCAGAAATAATGGTGCAATTACCAAAGTAATTATCCTGGCTGCTGTACAGATCCTGCCCAGTTAATGTCACCAGGGAGAGGGGGGTGGCACATGGGCCCTGCCTTAATTAAACTTCCCAGTGGGTCCAAGGAAATGACTGCAGGGACTTCTTGTTACACGTGTATTCCTGAGAAATAAACCTCTCCTGCTGTCAGGAATATCCCTCCATCCATCCCCTGGGATGTGGGGCGAATCCATGTGCAGGGCTATGGTGGTGGAGGTGGCACCGTGGGGCATGAAGAGGGGTGGAGAAGCAGTCAGGTCCTCCACAGCCCCAGTTTTGTGGTCCCTGTCTGAAAAGTCCCATCAGAGGGACAGAGCTGCACATGAAGGGATGTTGTTTGAGACATCTCAAGGGGAGAACAACAGGGATGTGCCTGAGTGGGACTGGGGAAAAGGGCCTCTGATAGCTATTGCTGGTTGAAAGCAATACTCAGGGCATGAGCAAATGAGAAGATGGGGGGCTGGATGGAGGAGAAGAGGAAGGGACACAGTGGCATGGCTGGGGCTGACCTCAGTGGAGGAAGATTCCTATTTTTCACTTTCCTTTGCTCCTTGCTCTCTCTCTGTTGCATAAAGGGGTTGGATGCTTTATGATTTTTTTTTTTATTTGGTGTTTTGCCTTTTTTTTTAAGAATATATAATTTTTAAGGTATTTTTAAGGCAGGATTGGGGGGGACCACACATCCCTCTGGGAGCTGGGGGACACTGGGGTGCAGGGGTGCCCATCCCCGGCTCTGCCTCCTCCTCAGAGGTGGTTTGTGCAGCCTCACAACACTGCATTAAAATGCAAATTTGTCCCTGTCTGCTGGGAGCAGATAGTAAAACGCTAAACCGGAAAGAGGCAGCAGAGAATAAACAGAGGGCAGCGTGAGAGGGGGGCTGGAAGAGAGGCTTCTTTTCAATTATTTTTACCCTTTCTTTTTCCCTCAGTAAGATTCATCTGTTTGGTGGGGGATCTGAAGCCGTAAGGGGGGAAGGTGCTGGTTTCAGACTAGCTGGGTGCTGGGGCGCAGGTGCCCAGTGGCCTTTGCCTGCAGGTGCCACCAGCCCCTGATGCAAGTGTGGTCTGCAGCCTAAACTGCACCATCTCCAGCAGCTCTCTCGGGTGGTTTGTTGTTTGGTTTTGTTTGGGTTTTTGTTTTAATTCCATGTCACAGCTGATCATTCCTGATGAGAAAAAAAAAATAAAATCAAGTAGTAGGAGTGAAGAGAACCAGCTGGGGAAGGGACCAGGCACTGTGAGACTCTGGTAGAGTCTTCACATTTTCCTAGGGTTTATCACCAACATTTTGCCTGCTGCCTCCTGCTGTGTTTGCTGCCAGGCTTCAAGGGCATCGGGAGCCCAAAGAAATTTTTGGTGAGCTGCTTCCCTCCTGCTCCTAAAGCCCAGAGGGGTCTTTTGAAGGCTGGGATGGTGGGTGATGCTCTGGGGCAAAAGCGTGTCTGGGTATTTATAGCTGGCTGTATGTGCATATACCCCTTGCACCTGAGCAAAGCCCTTTGCATCAATCCACCCAGGGACTACACAAATACATCCTCTCTCTATATAAAATAAATAAATATGAACACGCATATTATATATGCACATATATACACGTGTATAAAGTATAAATATATACATACGCATGAACTCTAAATATATACATATTTATATATCAATAAATAGATAACTATGCCACTGTATAGATGTTTTTGCTCTCTTCTTTCCAAACTGAAGTCACACAGGGCAGGTCTCTCACCCTCCCCACTGCCCCTTGCCCAGCACCATCCCCACTGGCTGCAGGAGGCGGCAATGCTGCCAAAGTCCAAGCACCTGGATGGAGGGGCTTGGTGGCAAGAGCCACTGGTAGGACATGAGCTGGAGGGTGTGTGGGCAGGAGAGCATCATCAGCCCCAGCAAACAGCTCAGGCTCCCCTGGTCCTTGGATGCTGTCTTCCCAAGGGCTCTCGGAGACCTGAGCTGGATCCATCAGCTGAAATGGGAAGTGATGGTCTGGAAACCGCCACTGATGCTGGTGTCAGACCTTGGGCCTGGCTACAGCTGCCCAGTGCCAGGAGGAGGAGGTGGTGGGTGAGCAGCCAGCACTACTCAGGAGGCTGGTTGAAAGCAGACAGAAAGGGGGCAAAACCTCGGGAAGGGTCAGTCATGGGGACACCCCAAGCTGAGCCTGGCCAAGGTACCTCACCCCTGACCCCTGCGGGTTTGTGTCCCCACCACCTTCCAGCTCTGCAGCTCCTGGGACGTGCTCACGGACCAGGAGTCGGGCACTGCTGTGTCTTATTACAAATATAAAATTTTATTATACACTTTTCTTACCTCTTCTCCCCCCCACCCCTTTTTTTTTTAACAAATATTCATATATGCTAATTTATCAAGGAAGTTTGGCGCTTCCAAGCAGGGAAGTTGTCTGTATTAATTTTACTGCTCAGAGCTGCTATCAACTCAGCTGCTCATTCAGTCAGACCTGGGTCCTTTAGATAACAGGGCACACTAAAGCCTAACTAGCTGCATCCTCCAACTGGCCTTTGAGCATACCTCAATTCCCCCACATATTTATCTATATGTGTATATAAAATCAGCATAGAGCTATCAGGCAAATTTTAAGGCCACTCAGGGAAGAAATTTTCATAGCCCCAAATTGATAAACTCATTATAGAGGCTTTCAAAACACTGTACACCACAAGGGACTGCTTGCCTGCCTGCCAGGGAAACTGAGGCACGGGGGACAGCAAGGATGGGGCTGCAGCATTACGTGGTTCCTGACCACCAGCCTTTGATCAGGATGCCCAAGAGGGAAGGACTTTGGAGGGGGGAGCCCCAGATCCACAGCTTTGACCCCCAAGTGCTCAGATCTTAAGTGAGGGCAAAGCCAAGTGTGGCCCCGGGACCCTGGCAGTGTATGCCCCGCCCCCCACAGCAAGACCCCGTGCCCACCAGGCCTGACCCCCAAACCACTGGGAGCACACACCCTGGGCAGCACCGCAGAGGTGGGACCCATCACAGTGCTGTGATTCCGTTTGTTTTTTGCTTTTTTTTCCTTTGTTTTTTATTTCTCGTGGGGTTTTTTTGGTTTTTTTTTTAAAAAAAAAAAAAAAAAAAAAAAAAAAAGAAAAAAAAAAAAGAGACACAGTGGTGGGTAACTTCTGATCCCGAAATAATCCACTGCCAGCCTCCCCATGAGTACAACTGTACAGTCTGGGACCCACAGCGTGCCAGCCCCAGTACCCCATCCTCTGCAATGGGCTGGGAGATGGGGTGGCCCTGGGCTGGGGGAGCCTTTCAAGTGAGCCAGAGGGGCCAGGAGCTGCTGCCAGCGCAGGGTGAGTGGGGAGGCGTTGGGTTATGGCAGTCAGAAGGCACCATGGAGGCTGAGCCCGGCTCTGTGCATCCCTGCTGGGCTGTGGGAACTGGGCTGGCACTGACAGACTGGGGACAGGTCCGTTTGTGGGTGTTCCCACCCAGGCTTCGCCTCTGATACCACCTCCCAGTCCCAGAGACACATCCCAGTGCTGGGGGAGCAGAAACCAGGGGGTGGCTCTGGAGGTCCCAGCAGAGTTGCTGCGTGGAAGGGCTCAGCACTGACCCGACAGCTGGGACCAGTGGGAGAGGCAAGGACAGGCAAGATGAGGGTCAGCAAGCTTGCCAGCCCCCCCAGGGCCACAGCCCTTCACAGGCAGTAAGGGGAGAGCAGAAGCAGCCCAAGGGATGCTCATGTGGCAACCCCTCCAAAGGGAGCGGCATGAGCCTGGCATTTAGAGCAGGCAATGGGGACACCGGTGTCCCTGACACATAGTCATGGGGCTCCAGCCCCCTGGCCACCACTCCCCAGTTCTGCCTCACCCAGCATCACCCGTAGTGTGGGGTGGAGGGCTCTGGGTGGGGGAGCCCTCCAATGCCCCAAGAGCTGTGGGGTGCCAAATCCCTGAACCAGCACCTCAAAAATCATGCAACCTAGTGCAGCAAAGGTGTGTGTGGGTGGCCCTCCGGAAGCCCCCACCCACCACCTCTCTGCTGGGCTCCTGGAGGGGCCAGGAGATCTCCCCTTTTCCACCCCCTGTGCCGCAGGACCCGCTGGACCCTCCTGTCCCATTGGACACACATGCGCACACCATCCACCTCTGCCCCCCGATTGCCTCCCATGCTGCCCCCTCGCCTTGGGCCAGGACCCTGAGGGGCCACGTATGTGCTGGTGCCTCCCCCGGAAAAATCAAATGGTAAAAAGTGAGAAAAGAGAAAGGCCCCCAGGGGTGCCTTCTGATGGGGTGAGGACGTGAGATGTGCAGAAGAAGGAATGTGCAAGAGAGAGCCCAGTTTGGGTCTCCAGCCCCAGGGCAGCAGCCAGCGTGGTGTGGCATAGCGTGGCACAGCATGGCATGGCACGGCAGGCCCCTCCCTCCCACCCCATCCCCTCTGCCCCTGCATTAAGCGATCTCTTTGATTCTGCGGATGTAGTTGTGAAGCTCTTCGGGGTCTTGCAGCCCCATGTCCTGACAGACCCACTCCAAGTCCTCCTCATCAGCAATGGGGATGGAGTTGTAAGCCAGGTCGTCAGAGGGCAGCGTGGCAAAGGTGGTGAACTTCACCCGCTTCCGTTTGGAGGTGGGTGAGTTGAGCGGGTCCTCGCTCTGGTCCCGTGTGGAGCCCCCTGAGGAACCATCCCCGCGGCCATGGACCTGGCTCTGCACACTGGTCTGCGAGCTCCCGCTGCTGTGATGGTCCCCATGGCAGCAGGTCTGGACATTTTCCAGGGGGTTCCCAGGGCTCTCGGGCTGGGGGGAGAGGTCATTGTGAGCCCGCAATGGCTGCCCATTGCCCAAGAAGACCCAGTGGTGGGAATGGTCCATGTTGGTCTGACCTTCGGGCGGGATGCGTTTGTGCCGGTATTTCAGCACAAAGACAACACAGTTGATGAGGAAGACCAAGATGGCCAGGCAGAAGACGCCCAGGAGGGCGTACATGCCTATCTCAAGGTCTGTAAGCCCCCTGGTCACCTGGACAAAACCAGTGGGGATGGTGGGGAAGTCCTCAGTAGGGTGAGATGCGCTGGACATCTTACTGTCCTCACTTGGCTCTGCTTTCCTCTCCACCTCTGCCCGCAGGGTGGTGCTTGCCCCTGTCTCTGCCAGCCCTGGCTTGCTGGGCACATGGTCGTAGTCATAGGTTGGGTCCTCCTCAGACCCAAAGTGGACCCGCACACTGGCCAAGGCTGTGAAGAGCACACTCTTGCGCTTGGTCTTCTGGCAGCTCTCACAGATGACCAGCTCAGCCCGCAGCAGGTCCCCTGCTCCCTCGCTCTCTGCCACCACCAAGGGAAATGCCCGGTCTTGGGTCACCGAGACCACCTTCTCGTCCAGGCTGCTCACCACCAGGTTGTAGTCCTTGGGGTCATAGAGGGAGAGTGGAGCCGTGGTGCCATCGCTGTAGGAAATCCACAGGCTCAGGAGCGCTTCCTGTGGGAACACAGGCACCGGTTGCCCAGCACGATGCCAGTCCCACCTGCACCCATCTGTCAATCACTCCATCCATCCCTCCTCCTCCACAACCTTCTCTCCATCCAATTCACCCCTTACACCTCCACCATCCATCTTCTTCCTTCCAGCCATCACCTATTCTTTCTCTTTTGCTTGTTCTTACCTCAGTGCTCCCCATGCTTGCCCAGGCTCACCCCAAATGCCAGCCCCAGATGTGGCTACCAGAGCTGAGCTGGCAACTGTACAGGGTTTCGTCCAGCCCCCTTTGTCCCCATGGTTGTGTCCCATCCCCAGGCTGGGCAGGGATGGTTCATAGGTCTGAGTGAAGTTTTCCGGAATGCTCTGGAGTCACCAGGGAGGCTGGAGGACAGCAGGTGCTCTGGGGGCCTGGGATAACTGTGGGCAGGATTTTGGAGGGAGGGATCGCAGATGGAGCCCTCACCCCACCCCAAGTTCCCCACCAGTCCCCCCTAAGCCTGAACACACCACCCTGGCCTCACCTGCTTGAAGAAGCTGAGGGTCTGCTGCACGGATGTCCGGGCAATGATGGTGTGACTATTGCCAGGGCTGGGGTGGAGGGACAGTGAGAGGCTGGAGACCACCTGGGCCTTCAGGTCTGTGATGCTGACCTTCTCCTCTGCCACTGTCACCAGTGTCTCACCCAGCACAGCCTCCACAAGCGGGGACACAACCTGGAGGGAATGAGGGTGCCCATCACCACCTGCCATGCCCAGCCAAGCTGGCAATGTGGGGAAAGGCAGCCTGAGGTACCTTGAAGAGCGTGGTGCCTGGCTCCCTCCCAGCCAGCGTGAAGCTATCCACCATGTGGGCCACCCGGGGGTCATCCACGCGCATGAAGTCGCTGACCAGGTCGGTGACCTCCACCAGCCAGTCGGGCCCCAGCATGGTAACCACCTGTCCTGTGCCCTCTGCTGCTGTGGTGTGGAACTGGGTGAAGACCTGCAGCGTGGCATGTTGGTACTGCAGGGCACAGCCCCGGTTCTGCTTCCTCTCCTCTTCATCCTCCTCGTGCTCACTGTCCCGCACCGACCTGCGGGATGGAACAGTGGGTGGGCAGTGCTACCAAACTCCTCACTACCACAGCAATTCAGCCCTCCCCCCCAAGGAAAGAAGAGATGTGATGAGGCAGGAAGAAATGGTTACCAAAAAAATGGTGGCTCCAGGCCAAAAGATCCCATGAGGTTTCCGAGAGCTTTAGCAGCACGTAGTAACAGGGTCACCAGGACCTCTGCCTAACAGAGAGGTCAAGATATCTCAGGTTGGGATGGACACCTGGAGGTCTCTGAACCTCAAAGTAGGGCCAACTTTGGAGTGTGGCTGCTCCTGACCTCATCTAAGAAAGTTTTGACCATTGCCAAGGTTGGATGTTCCCCTCCAGCTCCAGCATTTGACCAATCTCACTAGAAAATTTTCCTCCTTTCATACAAACATGCAACCTGTGCCCATGATCTCTCACCTTCTCACTGAGGACCCCTAAGATGACTCTGGCTTCATCTTCCTTAAAAATCTCTCACTAAATAGCTGAGCAAAGCAATTAGACCACTACTACCCCCTTCACCTTGCTTTCTCCAGGTTGGACAGACCCCAAGCATGGTGGCTCCACAGCACCCACCTCCTGTCCGGCAGGATAGGCACCCTCCAGCCCTTCACTTGGCTCAACCGGACATCTGAGAGCTCAATGTGCAGCGGCAGTTTGGGCACCCACACTGTCATCTCCAGTGGCGCGGAGAGGTGCTCGTAGGTAAAGGTGACTCGGGCACTCATGGAGCCCTGTGACTCCTTCCCGCTGACGAAGACATAGTCACAGCTGCTGGAGACCTGGAGGAGGAGGGAGAATAGGGAGTTGCACAGACACACCAGAGATCCTGGCAGGAGGCTGCCCAGAGGATGGGAAATGCCACAGAACAAATTATCCTTTGGCATATAGCCGGTTAAAGGTGGCCCAGGAGCAGGGACACTTTCTCCCCTCCGAGGTCCCTGCTCAGAGGTGTGGACCCACACACACCATGGCCATAACACATACCTCCCCACAGTCCAGCTCCTCCACCAGCCCCTGAAGGCACCCTCATTTGGTGCTTCAGCTTCTTTGGACTCCTCACCAAATTGTACCATGTTTCTGTGCTTGAGCTAGAGGCACCCATGTGGGCTTCACAGAGGTTGAAATTTGCTCATCCTGGACATTTGTCCCAAAATCTCCTCCACCCACACCCAGACGGCAGACACGCCAAGCACAGACCAGCCACATGACCATTTGCAGGTACCCACCAGTGCCTCATCCTCATCCCTCCTGCTAACCCCAGGAAGAGCTTCCCAAAGTCCATCTTAATCCTCGCGTTCGTCTTCTTGCTCTTGCTCTTTTAATTAGGCAAATGCCATTAGTTAAATTTGCTATAAAACAAATACATCCTGCATGGGCCACTTATCACTGACTGGTCTGAGCTGATTAAGGAGCTAAAAGGGTGCCACAGCAGCAGCAACAGTGTTTTGGCTTAGGCCAAAGATTTGGGCATCTGTGGTCATTCAGCTGCAGGATCTTTGTGTTTCAAAACCCATGAGCAGGGCTTGAATTCTAGAGGAGGTCAATGTTTTGGCTGTGGGAACTCATCCCAAGGTGCCCATGGCCCCTGGAGCCAGTGGAGGAGGCAGAGCCCGGGACCCAGGCTCCTTGGAAACCTTTACTCCCCGGACACAGGAGGGAAGTGCAATGCAGGAGGGTTTGTTCCTTGTCTTCCTATCAGAGATGCCAGCACATTTGAAAAGACAATCTCATCTCTGGGGGGCCAGCATCTGAATAAAGATGAGCTCCTGGGTGAATTCTCCAGCAAAGAAGCGCTCTGGATATTGCACCATTTATCACAATAAATATGATGGGCTGCTGCTTGCGTTACCATAAATCCCCCCGGCAACTTCTTCTGGGGACCACTTGCTTTGCAACTGAGGGGGCTGAAACTAAGACAACAAAAAATCCCAGCACATCAGGCCTGTCCTGATGATGGAGTGACTGCAGATTAGCTTTTAAATGAAGCGCACACTTGTTCAGAGGAACTTCCCGGATTTGCTGCAAGGTGTCAGGAAGCCAGAGGCTGAGGTCTGCCTGGGCTCCAAGCCAAGGCACCGCTGGCTCTGCTTCTGCAGCCAGGAGCTCCTCCCTTGGCACAGCCTCAAGCATAGGATCAAGGGGACACATCTTCATCAAGGCCCTCAGGAGTGGGCCAACCCTCAAGCCATGTTGGCCACCCAGGGGTCCTGGCAGTGGTTGACTGGGGGCTCTGAGGCTCAGTCCCACTGACTTGCTCTTGGTGGGTCCTCAAGCAGATGTGGACGATGGGCTCCTAAGAAAGGTTCACACAGCAAGTGAGGTTGAGCATCTCCCTCTGGGCATCACTAGCAGCAGAGGTGACCCTTCACCTCCCTGCCTGTCCCTCAGTGTGTACATATTCCCCAAGGCCACCACACGAACAGGCAAGGGGGATTTTTTCTTAGCTACAAGCAGTCATCCTGTCTCACCACAGAAGTAGATGAGGATGACAACTCCCCCCTCACTGTGCTCTCCCAGCATCCTTCACAAGTGGCCCAGGCACCTTCACAGCCGTGTCTACACCAGGTCCAGGACGTGTTTCCTCCACGTTACATGCATTACACACCACCAAGCCACAGGCAGCTTGGGAAGAAGCAGCTCCCCAGCCCTCCTTCATGTTAAATTATTTACAGTAACAGATAGCACATCCCGCTATGTAAGCTTTGATTTATGTAACAGGTTTATAGCCCTGACACCGTAATCATACTCCCCAGTCTCAGCAGGTAACTGAGAGCTCCCTCGGAAACAAAGCTCCGGCACAAACACAAAATAACTCAGCAAGAAATTGCACGGGGCTCCGAGCGGCAAACGGGACGCGGGCAGGAGACGAGCAGAAGGCGACCTGGGGCTGGAGGGCTGCTCCATACATTATTCATCCCGGCTCGTGTGCATGTGTCTGCTCCCCCCCAGGTCTGGGGACAGCGTGTAAATAGATTTATGAGTAGAAAGGCAGCGCATTAAACAGTTTAAGTGTCTTGGAGTCCATCCTGAAGTGTATTATAGCTCCACTGTTTTATTACGCTGCGGAGGACCGGTCTCCATAAATTAGACGTGGTGCTGTAAATTGCACAGGTCGGAGTTTTAGTCAAGAAGTTGGGTAGATGGTTTGTGACACTGGCTGTCACCCACCTGCGCACCCACGGGTGAGCGGGAAGAGCAAGTCCCAGTAGGGCGAAGGTTCTGCCCAGCACCCCTGGCTCAGTTGGGAGAGAAAGCGGTGGCTGCTGGTAGAGAAGGGGAGAAGGAGCAATGTGCCCCAGCCTGGGGGACATGGGAGAGCCCAGCCCCCTGGCCCGGCTCCTGGCCCCTGGCCAGTACAGCAGGGATGTGCAGAGGGTGCGCAGGGAGAGGGGGAGGAGGCGCCTGGGAGAAGGTAACGAGGTCTGGGGGTGGATGGATGGAAACGGTGATAGAATAATACAGGCAGAGAGATAGATGGGTACATACAGTGATAGAAGAATGTACATGGATGAATGAGTCTGGTGATGGAAAAATCATGGCCAGGCTTGAAGAGCAACTGCTGCCTTGGTGTCTGGGGCAGATCAGGGGGCAAGCGCTGCTGCTGCCCTTTGCATTCATTAATCAGCATATCTTCTGTGCACCACATCTCTCTCCTCTCCCTATGCCCCCTTTTCCCTCCATCATCCCCAGCTTCCTGTCTCACCCCCCCCCCCCCACCTCACAGAGGCCAACCCCCAGCCGCAGACGGAGCCCAGTCTGGCACTTGATCCAAACAGGAGATAAACGTCACCTGGAGGCACGAGGGAAAGCACTGATGGGAACGTGCAGCTTACACTGCACGCTGACAATATTTCACCTTATCAGCACTAAGTGCCGTGATAACCCATAGTTATTGCTGCTGCCTGGTGCCAGCCTGTGCTGCACCAGAGCATCCTGCAGCCTCTCTGGGGACAGTGACAAAGTGCCTTGTCCTCCTGACAGATTGCAGGGAGAGGGACACATTGACTGAAGCCACTGAGAGGATGATGCTTGGGATGGGGTGGGCTTATGCAGCACTTCAACTCAGCCACCAGCTCCAGCTGATCCAGCTCCAGCACCTGCTGCTGTTGGGGCCTGCACCACTGGGGGAAGCTCAGCCCCTTCCCAGGGCCACCAAAGCCCCCTCCCCTCACCCACCTTGATGATGTCTTCATTGTTGGACTTGCACTCGACCATAGCTGAGACATCCATGATGATGCCGCTCAGCTCAATGGCGATGACCTTCACAGGAATGGCCACCGTCCGCCCCGTCAGGATAGCCGTGTTGATGATTTCTGTGTCCTGGGAACAGGGTGGAAGCAGACTGTCACATTAGAGGGCAGCCCATCCCCCCAGGGTCAGATCCCAGCTGGCCCCTCTCCTGCTCCAGCCCTGGCATGGAGAATGTCTTTGTGTGTGGGCAAGTGGGATGTATGGGTGTATAGGTGCTATGGGGCACATGGACTGGTGGGAGATCCCTCAGGGGGACCCACCTATTCCCAACATCAAAGCAGAGGGGCAGAAACCTGCTCACCATGGCCAGAGGCACAATGGCCCGGATGTCCCTCTGGATGACTGTCAGCTCTGTCACCACCTTCTCCAGGTCAGGCGGAGGGTTGCGGCCCCGGTAGTCAATGTGCCACATGATGCGGCGTGTCACCGACTGGCTGGTGAAGTTTTCCATCTCAAAATCCAGCTGCATGATCTCAGAGGAGGAGTCCCCATCCCTAGGCAGGGGGACAGGAGAGGAACATGGTGAGATGGGTGCCCCAGGTCCTGCAGAGACCCCAGGATCAGTGCCAGGCAGTCCCCTCTACTGATGCCCCGAGCATCCCCCATGGGTTTCTTCTCAGTGTCCCCATTGCCTGCCAGGGGAACTGTGCTGTGGGTGCCATCACAGCACTTGTTCCCAAACACAGTAGTCCTGATATCCTCCCCTGCCAGGGGCTGCTCTGATGGGAGCGTGCACGTTCCCATAGGAATCCTCCCAGTGGGAGAGAGAAATACATTCCACAGGCCCCCCCAGCAGGAGAAAAACCCTCGGTAGCTCAAGCGGGTGTTCTCCCAACGGTGCTGGGTGATATATTAGCATAGGGTGAGCGTGTAGCCACGGCCCCAGGGGATAGTGGGTGGCTGCAGGTACTGCCCTCTTCTCCCCAGGTCCATCTTCCCAGCAGTGCAGATGGATTTACCACCCTGGGCTGCTCCCGTCTGCACACTAATCTCCCACAGGTCAAACCTGAAGCATCCAACACCCAGGAAGGCAGTGTGCTCTGGGATGGCAAATAAGTCCCAATACCAGAATCCCACCCAAGCCACTTGACTTTACAACCCCTTCCATGGGAATCACATGGGGAAACTGAGGCACAGGAGAAAGAGGTTCAACCACAGAAAGCAGATGAAACAACACTGAGCTGGGACACAGGGCAGGACTGTCCCCCAGCCTGTACCTCATCAAAACCCCATGCATTTGATGCTGCTGCTGAGAACAGTGGGACCCAGGGCTAACAGACAGGGGACAAGGGGACTCAGCAGCTGGTGTCTTATCCTCTGTATCATGGCTTGAACAGTCTGCCAGCAGCAGCGTAAATCACTCTTATGCCCCATCCCTCTGAGCAAAACTGGGGTTCAACTCCCCGGAGTCAAACTTCTTTGCTGCTCCCCAGACACAGAACATCCCCAGGGGACACCCCAGAACCTCTGCAAACCACAGAGCTGGCAAAAGCCCCCCTAGAGCAGTAGGAAGAGGGGAAAGGAAAGGTGAAATCTCTGCAGAAGGGGAACCCAGGATTGGCTCCACTCCATCTTGCAGTGTTGCAGCCATTGATCTGCAGATGCAGAATACAGTTGGGTTTCTCTCTGATAAAAAGCTAAGGAGTGAAAGGGAGCAGAGAGAGGGGAGAGCAAGAAGACAGAGCTGCTCCAGGCCATGGCAAACCCTGCTCTTGCAGCAGGAACGATATGCTGCTGCTTGTTGGGTCCTGCTGGAACTTCATGCCACAAAGACAGCTACAGGGGTGTGAGGCAAATCACCAAAGGCCACCAGGTCTGAAGAAGAGGATTTGGCTACTCATTGCCTCTCCCAACACAGAATATTAAACATGGCTGCCAAAAGCCAGGTTCAAAAGCGAAGCAGAGCTGTGGCTTCAAGCCAGAGGCTGTTTGGCACTGGGTTCCTCCCCACGAGGTGTTCCCAGGTGTCCCAGGAGCCCTGCCAGGGGCCAGCCACCATCTTCTGCCCTCCCCAAGCACCATCTGCTCTCAGCTACGGCAGAGACAAGAGCCAGGCTGCCCAGATTGGGGAACTAACTTCAGATGCAGCTTCAGAGGTGCAAAAGATCCAAAATCTGCCATTATCATCCCAAAGCTCAGGGCCCTCACTGCATCCCTGCACAGCCAGTGCTGCCAAAAGCCCCCAGAGCCCCAGTGAAGCAAACTCTGGCTGCACAGCCTGGAGGGCAACACGGCTTTGAGTCATTCATACTTCCCATTCCGTTAATATTTGATGGAGTTGTTTGTCTAAAAGGTGATTGTAATCACTTTAAATTCATCCTCCGTCTCTAACCTTTCCAGACTGATTTGAAGCGGCGGCAGACGGGGAGAGGGGGAAGGGGGAGAGAAGATCTCACTGCCGACAGGTCTGGCCGCCAAGCGCAGGGGCACTGGGGTGGCCATGCAGAGGATGGGGGGGTCTCATGACCCTGGGGACTCTATGATGTCAGCCATGGGGCTGTGGGCTCAGATGCTGCAGGTGTATTTTGTATCTGGAAGCAACGGTGTGGGGCAAAGAAGAATCTACCCACTGGGTAGCAAGCCCTTTGGAGGGGTTTTCTGTAAGATAGCTTTTGAGCTCCCATTCAATGCAGACAGAGCTGAGGAACTCACTTCTGCAAGAGCTTGTCCCCAGCTTTGCTCAGTTTTGGGGTGGGGGGCAGAAATATCGTGAGATTTCCAATGGAGAGGGCAGGAAGGGCTCAAGCACATCAGCTTGCTTTAACCCAGCTGCTGAAGGCACTCATTTCCCTTCTACCAAAGAGACAGTGATGGAGATACCACAGCCTAGGAACAATTGTTTTCCAGCACTGCAGTCTTTCCTGTCAGTGGTTGTGACCCCATGGCCACCCCCTGCCCTTGCTTGCCATGTCCCACCCATGTGGATGCAAGGAGAAAAGATGCCCCTGGCGCTGGCAGCTTCTGTGCGCTCCCAGGCCAGCCCCATGTCCGCTTCTCCAGCTGAGTGGCCGATGGGTTTTCAGCTTGGCTTTATGGGTCCTTGCTCCTTCAGATCATTCTCATTTCTATCCCCTGAACTCTCCTCAACTGACCTGAGCCTTTTCTGGAGCCCCAGAAATGGGGATCATCCTTGTATCAAACAGGGCAGAACTGTCTCTGCCCATCTCAGATGCTGCCTTGGCTCATGCTCCCCATCTGACCCTCACCCACCACCTTAGCTTCCCCATGGGACCTTGCCCAGAGACTGTTCCCCTTTCTTCCCAGAGGAGACACCAGGATAGTCAGCAAAGAGCCTTTGTTGCCAAGTATGAAAGCTTCTTAAAAAACTGAAGTACTTCCACTCCAAAATGGGGAATCCTCCATGGCTTCATAATTCAGCCCTAAAATCCACCACATGCCCACCAGCACCTGATGCAGCCAGGTGATCCCAGCTTGGAGACAGGGATGCAGCTGCAGAATGGTACCGATGACTTAGGAACGCAGTGCTTGAGCCCCACTTTGGCCACCTGCGTTGACCACACAGCAGGTGCCACCTGAATGCACCACCTCACACAGCCCTTGGGCAGCTGCCTGCCCACAAACCTGCCCACCTTGGTCCTCGAAAGCCACCTTCACCTGCCCTTTAGCCAGCTGCACAGTGCCAGCTGAGGTTAAAAACCACACACACAAATAAGCCTCTTCCCATGTTGGTGCAGGACCCACCTCCACCTCAGCTGGACTGAGAGTTTGACCCCAAAATTGCTCATCCCCCTTTGGTGCCTTCAAGTGCCACAGTCTGGGATGTGCATTGCTGTGCCTCAGATTTCCCCGTCAGCACCCACGTGGCACTGCAGCCAACCAGGCACCCAAGGTGGGGACGAATGGAGAGGTACTTCAGGCCAAACCTCAACAATTTCCCCAAATCCTCAGGTCTGGGAAGAGGGAGGGCCCCTTACCTTGGCCCAGCACTGTCCGCCCTGGCCACGTCAACGGTGGCGGTGGAGTGCTTGCCACCCGTCAGCAGCTCCGAGCTCACCAGCCACTGCCCACTCCTCGACTTAGTGCTAAGCAGGTTGACACCTTTCTTGGCCTTCACCCTGCAGAGAGTGACAGTCAGGACCAGACCCGCACACCTGAACACCCCCGAGGGTTGTTTTTTTGCTCCCAATACCTCCAGGCTGTCATAAACATCATCCAGCTGGCAACAGCAGCCATGGGGCTGAGTCCACCCCAGCCCCTCTTTTTCACTGGATTTTGTTCCCCTATCATCCCTCCAGCAAGAGTCACCCCTTAGCCCCAGTGCTGCCCCCAGCACAGTAACACCCCTGTGGGGCTGGGCATCCCCAGGCTGAGGGACAGGAGATCCTCAAGTGCCACATCCCCTGTGCCAGGGGCTCACTGCTGGCCTAAAGGCCACAGGGACACTTGCAATGCCCTTTGAAAGGATGTGGCAGGGGTTTGTCCCCCTGTCCTTAGGGACATGCAGAAAGGGAGTCCCCCCATACACCTCCCTGTACTGGAGTGCTCAGCGCTTCTCACCCACTGCCCCGTTCTGCTCCCTTCCCAGTACTGCATCAGGATGGGGGGGGATGTAGAGAGCCCCTGCTCGCTCCAGAGTGGCCCCATGGCCATACCACATGTTGTCTCCAAAATGTCTGTGAACAAACCCACATTTGCTGGCAGGGCCCTAATCCCAGTGCAACTGGGAGTGCTGGGAGCATGAAGACAGTGGTCCATAATGGCAATGCAGAGATGGGAACCCTGGACGGACAGTCCTTCCAACCAGGAAGCTCCCACTGCAAAGCCCCAAAATGCTGCAAAACCACATGCTGGCTGCTCCTTTGCCCCCCCTCCCCTGGCCAAAGCCCTGCCAGACCCAGTCCAGCCCCCAGCAGATCCCATAAATGCAATACACCCTTCCCCGCATGTCCCTCCTGCCTATGGCTGCCTTGACACAGCCCAGCCAAAACCAGCACCCCCTCAAAAGGCAGCTGCTCCAAGTGGGTGCAGCCCCAGGACCATACCTGAGTGTGAAGTGCTCAACTGTAGAGTTGGACATCAGGTAGAGGAGGATGCTCAGAACCTCGCCTGGCTTGAGGGGCTTGTCAGGCAGGCGGATGAAGATGTTGCCATCCAGCTGATGCTCCTGCATGGGCTGCCCGGGGAGGGGCTGCAGGAGGCTGATGCTGCCAATGCGCAGCAGCGGGTGCTGTGTGGGACCCTCGGTCCTGGCCCCCCCAGCCCCCCGGCGGGTGACCATCTCCCCAAGGCACTGGCCAGCCCCATCAGGGGCATGCAGGGTGTAGTACAGCTCAGCTTGCTGGCTCTCGCCTGGCACCTCCAGGCTCTCAGGGCTCTTCCTCCTGCCCAGCGGCACTGCAGGGGGGCCAAACCAGGCGTGGGGCAGCTCTGCCTGCACCAGGCACATGGCCAGGCTGCCCCGCAGGCGACACGAGCTCTTGATCTCACGGGCGTCACGGAAAGCATGGAGCCGCACACAGGGCAGCCGGTCAGTGACATCGAAATCATCCCAATCCCGGCCAGCTACATAGAAGAGCACTTGGACCACGGGCTGGTTGGCCACCAGCCGGGGCTGGATGATGAAGGCGCGCACCTTCCAGTTGACAGTGAGATGGTCGGGGACCTCCAGGGTGCTGGAGGGCTGCAGCTGCTCCTTGGGCAGCACCAGCCCTGTGCTGAAGGGCCCCAGGGTGACGTTGAGGACAGGCAGCTCCTTGGTCTGGAAGACGACAAAGGGCTCGGCACGTTGCAGCGGGGTGCTGCCATTGCCCACCGGGCTGGCTCCCACCTCCTTGAGGAAGAAGGCCAAGCGGGTGTTCGACAGACGGTAGCTCACAGGCAGCGTGATAGCACCGGGGGGATCAGCGGGCTCAGGGCTGGGGGCTGGCCCTTTGGTGTGGGCTGTAAAGGGGATGGAGAGCATAGATTAGTGTGGGGCATCCCATTCCAGATCATCTCCTGAGCCCCAGAGCAGGAAGAGCAGACACAGGAGGGAGAGGTCCAGCCCTGCAGCAAGGAGAGGCTGCTGCTTCCGCCCCCAAACTCCTCACAAGGGCAGACAGAGCCTGGCTCCTGCAAACCAAAACCACAGAAGATGTCCCCAGAGCCTCAAGCATCACTATTCTTTCTGGTGGGTGGCTCCAGCCTTCCCAAACCCACCCTCAGCATGGGATGGAGTGTCCAGAGAGGAGGGATGATCAGGGGCTACCCCAGGCTGGGCCAGGGTGTGTTGAAGTTACTGTTACTACAAAGTGCTGGTTACCCACCCTGGCACCCACGCCAAGGCACCACCAATACAGCATGGACCCCCTCGTAGAAACAGGGCATAAATGGCTACAACGTGCAGAGAAAATAACGTTGGTTTCTCCAGAGGCTTGTTAACAAAAACTAGGCAGGTCCATGCTAATTTCTGGCTGGCTGATCCCACCGAGTATCTACGATCAGGGCTTTCCTCCTGCTTTTAGCTTAAAAGATTACAAAGAAGGTGAGATTTGTCACCCCTTTGCCCCAGATCTGCTCTGTCCTTGCAGGCTTCCTGTAAGGTGGTGTCATGGCTGGCTTGTCACCTGTCACCTCCAAAAGTGGAAAAGCACGGGTGGCACCAAAGCTGGCCCAGCCCCAGTTTTTCCAGGCATGGACATGACCTGGTGGAAAAGCGATGAAGGTGACGTTGGTGCCATCTTGTGCAAACCTCAGCAACGCCCAGGTCTGACAGACCTTGGGAAATCCCTTTTACCATTTATTTTGCACATTTTGCCTTAAAACCAAAGAAACAAATAAAAACAACAACAAAACCCACAACAAACAAACAAACGCCAGAAGAAATCCATCCGCCATCCAGGCGGCAGAGGCAGCTCCTGCACAGGCAGCGTGCAGCACCCACCGGCCAGAGCTGCTGGCTCAGAGGTTGCTGGCTACCCTGATGCCACAGTTGACAAGCAGAGAGAAAAACCATTAAAATCTGCCTGCTAAAGCAGACGCTGCGCAAGGCGGTCGGTGCAGAGCTGGGCCGGTGGCACACACCGTGCCAGCAGCTGCAGGAGCCTGGAAGAACATCTCAAGGTCTTTGCTGCCAACAATTCCCAGGAGGCCTGGGTCGCCCCCT
>JANIJG010004498.1:0-60482 GCA_024611175.1 Megaceryle torquata | reverse complement strand
TTCCCTTTTCCCTTTTCCCTTTTCCCTTTTCCCTTTTCCCTTTTCCCTTTTCCCTTTTCCCTTTTCCCTTTTCCCTTCCCACTTTTTGGTAGAACAAGTTCAGAGCTAATCCTTCTTTGTTGGGCTTCTTTGTTTGCTGGACACTGTGCTAAAGAAGTCCAATAGTGCTGGTTTTCCACTAGTTTTCCATGTCTCTGAAGTTTATGATCTTTAAAAGTCATCTTATGTGAGTAGTGATTCTGATTCTGCAGCTGTTTGTGTTTATCTTTGAGGGTGTGTAGAATCACATCCAGTTCATGTGCTTGAATTTATCTGTGTTAGTCCTTCTTATTCTTTCAGGAGTATGGATGAGACTATAAGCTTTATTGTTGGGGATTTTTGTCACAAAGGTTGGTTTGAGAGGAAGAAAATTCCTCAGCTGTGTTTCAGACTGAGAATACCTGTATGTTTATCCAGGCATTTTTAGATCCATGTTTTATGAGACTATTGCAAAGCTCTCTTGTGTAGCATGCAAGCAGGAGCAGAAAAGATCCTTTATATGAAAAAGTCTCACAAATCATGAAAACAGGCATTTCTTTAATGTTTTTGGCTCAATCACTGTATAAAAAGTTTTTAACTAACTTTTCAGATGGTTGAGCTGCTTAAAGCTCAGAATGGATCCTTTGTGTTTCCTGTCCCAATTAGGAATTAATTTTTAATTATGTCAGCTGAACATTTTTTATTACGAGCACTTGTGTGAGCCTGAGGCCCCTGGCTATACCTCTGACAATGAATGGCACTGGTCTGTGTAATACTGTCTGGCCTATGACCTTCTATGGCATTATTTTTATCTTCATTATCTGTGTACGTTAGCTAAGTGTTTGTGGAAAACCTGGTGTAGCTTTGATTAAAACTTGATGCGAGTTTCCTTTTCTCAGTCATTTAGACATATTAGGAGTACTAAGCTATTCACTTACCGGATAGTTTCTTGCTCGGTGCTTTGGTTTGCTGGTAAAGGTTTTCACTTGCATTGAGAACATTTTGCAGCTCTTGAAAGAGGGCTGGCAGCTTGAGTGATAGCCCTGATAAACTAGGAATGTAACTCCCAGAGCTGAAAAATGGTAAGTATTGCCTTTGAAGTAGTCTTTGACCTGGAAATGTGTAGAGTGTACTTTTCTTCAGATTTGGACAAATAGCTCAGCAAAGGCAAATCTCCACACAGGCCTGTGTGCTTGGTACAGGAAGAACTCCTGTGATTTCAGTGAGACTTTATGTGGCGGAATCTGGCCCTGAACTCTTCTGTTTCTTCAGTCCAACCAAGCTGAAGTCAAAGAGCTGCTGACAATAAGAAGTCTTTTTGACATGTAATACATGAAAAAGTACTGTGACTCAACTGAAAACAACTGGCCAGGGTATTTTCTGGGATCTGGTGCCGAAGTGGTGCTTACTTTATGTGTAGGTGGAAATTGCAGCATTTATTTTGCAATGCAGTTTATTCAAGTTACTTCCTCTTTGCATGCTTTATGTCTTCTCTTTACATCTCATATATCTCCTCTGAGTTCCAGATTCAGGCCTTTGAGCTTCCACTGCTACAGTGAACAGTACCAATAGCAGAGCAGGGGGATTCTCTGCCACCTCTGAATCCACCATGCTCCTTCCAGGGTGTTAAGCAGAGGGGCAGCTGAAACCTAAATGTATGCTGGAGTCTGGCAGCATGGGGCCTCTGTAACTCAAAGGGAAAAGAATGGAAGAGGTTTAGGTGT
Organism: Megaceryle torquata; assembly: GCA_024611175.1. Lineage (NCBI taxonomy): Eukaryota > Metazoa > Chordata > Aves > Coraciiformes > Cerylidae > Megaceryle > Megaceryle torquata. Next base: position 58,740 of record JANIJG010004498.1, on the reverse strand, counting down.
TCAGCAAGCTTCTGTTGTTCAGCAAGCTTCTGGAAGTTTCACCCTTTTCACTTTACTCAAGCAACTAAATCCCCGGTGGTTTGTTAGAGTCTTGTCCACAGTTGCAGAGCTGGGGCACTGGGCTCGCTTGTAGCCGGTGTAATGGAGGACAGTTTTCCAGTGCTTGGTGGTGGCTGTGCTGGAGCTCAGATGGCACATCCTATCCTTCTCCAATCAGCATGTCTAGAAAGGAAACTATTTCTGTGCTGAGTGGCTGTCATGCAGGGGACAACCTGTCCGTGGCCAGCGCGCTTCCATCCCCATTGCCACAGATCTAGCCCCTCTGAAAACTGCACAGCTTGCACACGCTTTGTAGGACCACCAAACTGTGGGTGCTGGAGTAATGTCTTCTGTTGGCCAGTTGTACTTTGGCTGCTCCCCAGATTGCAAACTAATCCCAACTGTGAAACTTGACTTCGGTAATGTGAAGTGTGAAATCAAGTTGACTCCAGTGGCTTTGCAGGGAAGTTTTGACATGCTATCAACTTAGACTCGACCGTTGCAGAGAACTGGAAAAAGCAACGTGTTACGGTTTTTGTAGTATTCATTCATATTTCCCACCAAAGGTACTAAAGAAAGTTGATAGCTTTCTGTTGTGCAGCTGGAGAAGCGATGGCATAGTGGCTTGATGTGGTGTGCCCAAAGCAGGAGCACAGGGAGCCCACGGCCGAGTCCCAGTGGGAACTCTTGACTCATGCTCTGTTTTTCCTCCAGACCACGTTTCCTGGCCAGCCTCAGCCCCACCAAGATTAATTTGTTTGAAAATAAAGTAAACACAGGGACTTTTTAAAATAACTGTTTGGATGCAAATGGCTTGTTTTTTCATGGCTTTTCAGTTTCTTAACGTGGGATTTTTATTTAAGCAGCAGCATTTGTTTGTATTTCTTACTTCAGAATGATGGGATTTCTTCTGATGAAAATCTCCCTTCTAGTCAATGGAACAAAAAGTAAACCATCATGTTTGAAAAAGTGACAACATGTGGTACTTTTTTCTACTCTCCCAAACAGTCAGCATTCAAACTAGGTTTTCCAACCAAAACGTTTGTTTGTTTTTAATTAAATTTTATATTACAGGAAACAGCAAACTGTAAAGCAAGGAAGCTGGTCTCCTGAAATACCTCAGATACAGGGAGAGGTTAGTAGAAGACATTATGCTGTGTCTGATTAGCAGGTATTATCTTGTATGTGACAGGGGAACTGACCAAGCACCTACACATATCAAAATGCTGGACATTTTGGTCAGTGCCAACATGCAGGAAGGTAATTACCAAAACTGAGCGTCAGGGTAGTTGAGACATTATTTCTCTGTGCGTACAATGTGTGTGAGGATACACAGATAAGGATGCAACACCAACCTCTGGGAAATTAGGGGTTGCTAATTCCAGGCCTTATCATCTGTTTTCCCCCTTAGTCTAATCTCAGTTTTCCAAACTTGGTGCCTTGTCCTGGAGTCCACTTTTAGTCCTTTCCTGGTTAGGTGATGAAGTGAAGCAGGTTTGTTATCAGTCATCTGTGGTGCCAGTACAGGCAGTGCTGGGAGCTGTGAGGGGCTCCCGGGCACACGCTGAAGATGAAGCCTTTGGCTGCTGAGACCAAAGGACACATGCAAAACCACAGCTTCCTAAGGTTTCTAAATTAGCCAGCTGTGGGCAGCTGTTCACACTGCGGTAAAACCTGAATCCCCGATACACAGGCTAAATTTGGGGGTGTGGGAGGGTCTGGAAATCTTAAAATAAAAAGACCTCAAGTTTTGCACTGGATTACTGCACTGCAACAGGCTGCCCAGGGAGGTTGTGGAGTGTCCTCCTCTAGAGACTTTTAAAACCTGCTGGGATCTGTTCCTGTGTGGCCTGCCCTGGGTGACCCTGCTCTGGCAGGGGGGTTGGACTTGATGATCCCCAGAGGTCCTTTCTAACCTTTACCATGCTATGATTCTATGATCTGTAGCATGCACAGTCCAGTATTGTTCCCCAAACCTTGTTTCAAGAAATGGTTTGAGTAACTGCTGGCTAGATCTTCGTTTAGATTTTGTTTTAGACAGGGTTTTCCTTATGGTCATTTTGGGGACCCAATCCCACCCCAAAATACAAATTTGACAGTTATAAACAACAGAAAATATGACCAATGGTGGTAGCACCAAGCCATTTCTGTGCCAGGTTGTACCTGTCAGCCCCAGGAGAGGTGACTGTGGCCCTAAGCACTGGGGCTCTGCATAGACCAGTGATTTTGTTTAAATTGGGTATTTAAGAAAACATCACCATGAACCTGAGGGCAAAACTCCTTTATCCCTGCTTATTTAACTGGCTCCGCATGTACTCCCCAACTGGGCAAAATAAGGATGCAGAGTCCTGCTTTTCAGTCCAGCCTCTGTGGCGAGGAACACGTATTTAGCTTAATTTCATTCGCTAAGGTCAGACAGCAGGGAACCACCTGAAAAGCACCCTGATGGTATTTATGCAGACTAACAAACGTTTACAGCCAAGGAGAGCGGGCTGTGGCGTTTGGGGTGTGCGGTGCCACGTCCTGCATAAAGCAAAACCCACTGGAGTGCAGCCCCTGCACACGTGGCCTCTGCTGAGTCCCTGCTACCAGGTCACAAGCTTGTTGCATGTTAAGTAAGCGCCATGCTCTGTTCCTTTAATGAAGATGAATATGCAATAAATCATGTGTGGGAACCAGCCCAGAGACCTACTTACAGCACTATTCCCAAAAGGCATTTCATAATTTATCCTAACGCTTGCAGTGTGCTTCAGACAGCCAGGAGGGCGGGTTTTGCCGAGCCCGGCGCTTTCTCCTCCCAGTAGATCTCCCATGTGAAAGACCAAGCAGTCCTGGTCTGCATTGTCTCCTGAGGACATCTCAGCCCTGACTGTGCCTGGTGTACTCAGGCAGGTTGTGGTTGTGGCCCTGCGGCCACCAGCCCAAGGCCCCTCATACCAAGGGGAAAGCTCGTTCGCAGTGGAGGGTCAGGGCCATGTCCATAGCATCTGGGACTTGCTTGGACTCATGCTCTCAGGAGGTAGTAGTGCTGATCCTATGTCTGAGAAGGGTTTATATGACATCAGGGAAATGTGGTTAAATGTCAGCTGGCTAATCATTTAAACAACCTTTCCAGTCAGCTTAAGAAATCTCACCAACTTTTTATTCTTCCCTGTTGTAAACATCACTATTTCTGCAGTATTGTCTCTCTCCTTCTGATTGTTCCTCCTTTTTCTCTCTGGTGTGTTATTCATACCCTGCCCCTACTAAACCAATAAATTTTAGATGTTAATGACCTGTCTGGCACTCCGGAGCCCCAATTCCAGCATGTGGCTGTAGTTAGTCCCCTAAAACAAGCAAACATAGAATGTTTTGGATTGGAAGGGACCTTTAAAGGTTGTCTACTTCAACCCCTCTGTCATGGGCAGGGACATCTTTAATTAGATCACGTTGCTTATACTCTGTCCAGTCACTCTGTCCAGTCAGACCTCGACTGTTTTCAGGGATGGGACATCCACCATCCCTCTGGGCAACCTGTTCCAGCGTTTCACCACCCTCATTGTAAAAAATTTCTTACTTCTATCTGGTCTAAATCTCCCCTCTTTTAGTTTAAAACCATCACCCCTTGTCCTGTTGCAACAGGCCCTGCTAAAAAGACTCTCCCCATCTTTCTTAATGGCCCCCTTTAAGTGCTGAAATGCCATGAGAAGGTATCCCCAGAGCCTTCTCTTTATCAGGCTGAACAGCCCCCCAGCTCTCTCAGCTTTTCTTCACAGCAGAGGTGCTCCAGCCCTCTGATCATTTTTGTGGCCTCCTCTGGACCTGCTGCAACAGATTTATGTCTGTTTTCTGCTGAGAACTCTAGAGCTGGATGCAATTCTCCAGGTGAGATGTCACCAGAGGAAAATAGAGGGGGAGAATCACCTCTCAACTTGCTGGACACACTTCTTTTATTGCAGCCCAAGGTACAGTTGGCCTTCTGGGCTGGGAGTGCACATTGCCAGTAAGTCCTTCTCTGTAGGGCTGCTCTCAAGCCCATCATCCCTGCTTGTATTGATACTGAAGATGGTCCCGACCCAGGTGCAGGATCTTGAACTTGTCCTTGTTGAACCTCATGAGGTTCTCAAGCTCATCCACATCCATCTGGATGGCCTCCCAGCCCTCAGGTGTGTCAACCACACCACTCAGCTTGGTGGTGCCTGCAAACTTGCTGATGGTGCACTCGATCCCCCTGTCTCTGTCACTGGTGAAGATATTAAACAGCACTGGCCCCAGTATGGATCTTTGAGAGACACCACTTGTTACCCATCTCCATCTGGACATCAAGCTGTTGACCACTACCCTCTGGATGCAACTATACAACCAATTCTTTATCCACCAAACAGTCCATCCATCAAATCCCTATCTCTCCAATTTAGAGAGAAGGATGTTGTGGGGGACCGTGTCAAAGGCTTTACAGTTCAGATAGATGGCATCCATAGCTCTTCCTATGCCATGTCATCCTTGGCAATGGATGACAGTGATTGCTTCAATGCATGGCAATATGACTTCAGTAACTGCTACTGGAAGAATAAAATAAGAGGGCTTGAATTCGGGTGAGTAACACCTGTAGCTTGGCAAACAGCTCTGGCAAGTCCTGGTCTCCCATCTACAGCACATGAAGCAGCGGTGACCTCACTTCTTTGTCGCATGAGGGTCAGCTAAGTGCAGGGTCAGGCCTTTGGGCTTTGCAAAGCAAGGAGGCCATAGCTGGGGCACAGGCTGGCTGGTGTTGATGGGTAATGCTGGCCATTGCCTGTGGAAAGGCACAAAGTGATCAGCAGCTTTCCTGACAGTACAGCCCATGTGGCCATCTCACCGTGGTGGGACCTGCTGGGGGTCTGCCTCTGTGAGGAATGCACACCAGTGAGATACAAGCAGGGCCTCCCAGTTATTTCTTTCCATTTCACTCAGTGTGCAGTGTCTTTACAAACTGTGCCTCGAAAGCTGAGGTGGGGCAGGGTGGGAGCAGCATGGTGGGTGTTGCTGGTAGCACAGTGCTCTCCAGCAGCATACCCTCCAGTTCTGCTGGGGGCTGGTGCCACTCCACGTGGCCACACTCTGTAAAATGAATGAAGTTACCCTGTGAGAATCTGCTTAAAAATAGCAGCCCTTAACCAGCAATAGCTGGAGCACAGGGCTTGGCAGCTGCCAGAAGCCCAAAGTATTTCTTTTGGAGGTTGTTGTACCAGAGGGGCTCTTCTCTGTCTTTTTCTTTTTGTAATGTGCTTCTCGAGATGCAAGAGGAGTTACGGGTTGGTGAGGGGGTGTATCACACACACCTCAGGCAGCTCTAGCATATCAACTTTTACGTCCCCCAGTCGTTGCCCCTCTGGCACAGTGGGCCTGGTCTCTGAGTGATGCCCCCCCGTATGCTGCTGCGAGGCAGGTCACAGAAGTTCAGTGGACACGAAGCCACGGGGAGCAGCTCCCAGCGCCAGCTTGCAAAGCACTAAGCCAAGGCCAGGCCTTGTCCCCGGGGCTTTGCTGGTCACACGGTGACAGCACTGCTGAGGAGCTCCGGCAGCCAGCAGCCCCACCTCGGGCATATCATGCTGTGGCTGGGAAGGGCTGGTCCATTGGGCTGCTGTCGCTGGTGGAGGTAGGGTAGCTACAGCTGTAGCTGGAAACTGCGCTCATCAGCATCTTGGTGCCTGTTCACACAAAGGCCTGGCTGATGCTGCGCTGGTGGCAGAGGTTTGGCCGCTGCCTGGTAGCCCCGGCTGTGCCGCTTGGCCCCAGTGGCACCAGCACTGCCAAGGCAGCCCCTGCCCAGTAACCCCCAGGCTGCGCACCTGAGCAGCCTCTGAGCTGCCAGTGGGTGGGAAGTTAATTAATTAATTTCCTTTATATTTTGCAGCACATCATGTGGGTTGCCCCATTTGTAAAACATCCTTGTTTTTCTCTCTAGCCACACTGGGAAGAACCATCAGCACCTCTGAACTGTCCCCCTTCTTTCCTTCATTCCCTCTGATGAACACCAGTTGCTGAAATGCTGGTTTGCTCCTCAGTGTGGCCATTTCACAATCATCCTTTGATTCAATCTCTTGATTTATTAAGTCTAATTTGTTTCCAATACTTTTCTATCTGACTCAGATCTATTTATTCTCCTTAGCTCTTTTAGGTCACATTCATAGCATCATAAAATCGTCAGGGTTGGAAGGGACCTAGTTCCAACCCCCCTGCCAATGTCAGGGACACCTCCCACTAGATCAGGTTGCTCAGACATTAAGTCCTCATGTTTTACCCATAATTGCCCGTGCATTAACTGATTCCTATAGTTAGGGGTTTTTTTCTGGAATATCATACCTTCTTCGTACCTGAATTCTGGTATTTCATCTGAATATCACATGTACATTTTCAAACATCATGTTTTCAATATTTCCTATAAATTTTTTAAAAATAATAAAACCCCTTCCCAATTTTCCCCTCAATTTTTATTGTTTTTCTTCTGATTTGGTTTGTTTGGTTTGTTTTTTATTTAATTTGGCAAACCCTCAGCTCTTTTCTGCAGCACTGCTTAACAGCCAGCGACACTTTTTTAATCCAAGTTCCTTTTTTATTTCCTTTTGGTAGCGGAATGCCAGCTGATTTATCTCATGTGTGGTTTTCTTTTCTGTAGGGACTGAGTGTTATTAGAAATGCAAGCAAGAAGAAAGAGAATGACTTCTGATTTTAATTGAAAAAATATTGCTATATTTAGAATTCAGTATTTCCTAAAGTGGGTTAGAATGATATTTAACATGTCAGACTCCACATTTCAGCTACAAAGTTTTGTGCACTTAAGTAGCCTTTTGAATGTGAGTGAACTGAAATTGGTAATGCTGTCTTAGTTTTCACCATCTGAAAGGTCGAACTCCTTCTATCTCCTTGTTGAAAGAAGAGATAAGAACCTAGAGTAGATGGTGTGCTCTCCCAGCAAGTGCCGTGTTTTGGGCTTCAGTTTGACTTTTCAGCATCCTTGGTTTGATTTGTTTGACTGAATCGCTTTATTTTGCGCAGACCTGGTTTGTGTGTGGTTATAAATGAGTCTGGCAGTGGGGAAGAGACAGACTATGGCCACAGCCTGGAGGAGTATTTAAGGGTTGCCACTATTAGCCACTGCTAATAGATGTCCTTCAGTCACTGGACAGTCCAGAATGGAAAAGAAACTGGAGGGAAGACAAGTAAAAAGTGAATTTGTGTCATTCCATTCTGCAGATACCAGCAGTGCTGGTAAGTCTGGGCTTCTCTGCACTTCATTCCAGCATTTACTGCTAGTGCAACAACGGGGGTTTCTCCAGAGGATGTTGGAAAACAGTTATCCCACTTTTTCCTGTCCAGTCTCCTTTAAAAACTTCTTTTGTATGTCTTTTTTTCCTGAAGTTAAAAAATAGTCTGTCATTAGACATTGTTGGTTTGTGTACCATTACTATGTGCAGTACTCTTAGCACCATTCAGTAGCATTTATTCTTGCTTTTTTAACAAGAAAAAGATAAGTGGCAGGCAGATTTTGATGTCTGTCATTGGACTGCAAACCTTCCACCCTCAGAGATGGGTTTATCTAGTGTGGCTCAGCGAGGCTTTCTGTGTGCAGGTCTCCCTCTGCTTGGCCCATTAACCAGGGTACCAGTATATGCACTCTGCTAACGAGGAGTCACACTATGCAGACAGCAGCCTCTAAAGGAAACAAGGGATCAGAGCAGCATATACTTGTGGTGCCAGGAGCTATCTGCCTTCATCTAAATTCCCCATACATCACTTAGAAGAAATAAAATAAATACATAATACAACAAAGACCCCTAAAAATACAGAGTGAAACCTATCAAATGCAACAGACAAATTAATTTTTGGTCTTCAAAGCTGTCCCTGAGCAGTAATTTGCAAGATAACTTCCAGTCCCATCTGCTGTCAGATGCTGCCCCTGTTCTTTTATTGCCAACACTCCTAACACCATGGCTCAGTCCCACAGGGTTCCTTAGACATCTAAACAGTGAGGTTTGGGTCTCCACATGTTCTGGTGCATGTGAGCACTTGTGTTTTCTCAATCCCCACTGTAGAAAACATGATTCTGTCTTACCTGACAGTCAAATTGTCTATATTTTTGGGAAAAACTTTACAAAGAGGACCTCTAAATGCTGTGGCATCAGAATATGAAAAAGCGGGGGGGAGAAAAAAAAAATCTCAGGATTTTAAAGCAATCTGTTGATAGGTATTCTTGGTTGTATTGATGGCAATCCACTCAGCTAACTGGCCTCAAAACCTGAGCCGACAGCAGTATCTGTGTTACAAAGCTTTGAACAGGACTGTTGCATGGCAACTGACTAGCTAACATTTGTATTAACGTTTGCCTTTAAGAATTTTCTGGTTTTCAATGCTTGATAGAAAAATTAATTTTTTAAAGCTAACCAGCAGCTATTGCCAGTCACCTGCATTCTGTGTGGAATTAAAAACCAGGAGGGCAATTCCTTACCAAAGGCAGTGAAATGCCTGTGGGTAAGTATGGAAGAGAGATCAGTGGGTGATGTTCTTCAGCTCAGAGAGCTGCTAGCCGTGGGTTTCCTCTCCCCAGCTTTAGCTGAAGGGAGTGCTGGGCATGTACTTCAAGCTGTGTGGGGCACCTCTGATTTATGAGATCCATTTTTACCACCAGTATTTCTAAAAGAAAAGCAAAAAGCAACAAAGGTTCATCCCAGCAGCTACCCCAGTTGTTCTCTGCTCTAGAGATATCTCTTCCCTGATATGTCCGCTCAGCATTTGCAAGACAGGCACGCAAAAGTCCGAACTGAGGCACCTGGCTGCCTGCAGTTTGATAAGGAATGCTGCATTCCTTCGCCACCACTGCAGCAATTCAGCGTCCTGTTGGCACGGATGCTGCCAAGCCTCTGACCCGGCTGTGTGCAGTCGGGCTTGCGTTGCCATCATTTTCGCTGATGGACTATTAATTTGCAAGTGCTGGAGAGAACAGCCTGCCTTCCTCTTGGGGATCACCAGCCACGAGGGACATGTGTGCAGTTTCATCTGGCATTGTGGTATCCATCCTGGGGACAGCTTTTAGAAGGATAAGAGGCTGAGAGAGAGATTCTCTTGCCTGGCAGAGTAGTGCTTAAAGCAACACGGAAGGGTTGCGAGAGGGGAGGGGAGCGGGGAACAAGGGTTAAGAAGTTTTTATGCTACTCGCTCCAAAAGCTGCAAAGCCCTAGTCTAGCTGCTAACCCAAGTTCATTTACAGACATCACCTTGTGCCTTTGGGAGCTGCGGTACCTCCTGAGGATCAGCTGGGCCAGCAGAGGCACAGCCATCCCCGAGGAGGTGTCAAATTGAGCATCTTTCCATGCAAGTATGGCCAGTGTAGTGGGAGTCAGTTATAAGTTGTTGGGATGGCTGTATGCTTGCAATGAATTGCTTCCCTTCTTCCCTGCTGGATCCCCAGCTCTGAATGAGCTGGATCCCTTAAGTCTCTGGGCAGCGTACCAGCAAGTGTGTCCTTATCTCTAAGGCTGTGCACAGCTGGATGGCACAAGACCCCCACTAATGGCTCCCAGTGCACAGCCCAGTCAAGATTATGGACTCTGCCAGTATTATGGTGATACAAAGTGATTGTGGTGAGCATTTGCGATGTTAGTTGAAGGACAAATTTTGCCAATCGCCCTTGGAAGTATTTTTGTTACATTCCCATGCAAATTTATCTTTCCATCGTTAACTTCCTGGGGAGTTTCAGGACTGATCTGATCTCAGGGATTCAGTTACACAATATGCTGTAGGCATAAAAATCAGTTGCTTTGCCTGTACATGCTCATGTGTTAGCTGATATTTTAGGGGAAGTGATGATGTAAGCCTAGACATCTGAGATGAAGATAAAGCCCTTGATCTGTAGTTTTGGTTAGCTAAAGCACTTTAGCAACTTGCACTTAAAACATAGTAGATTTAAAACTGCAGTGAGTATGCACACAGATACATCCCTGAAACCACTATGAATAAAATCAAAGTGAATGACCCATGGTAGCTAAAAGCGCCTGTGAAATTTGAGCACAGGACAAGTGTTTTAGCCAGACCTTTGAGATCAAGGCTAACATGTATAAAGCTGAATGCCTCTATCTACACAACAGGCTGATTTTCAGGGATTCAGAAGGCCTTGTTGACCCATCAGACACAGTTGGAGTCAGTGCAGAGAGGGGTTTGCCTGTCTGCATGGACAGGACCCCAGTTCTGCTCTCCCTTCCTCACAGGAGCTGTAGGGGGGCAGGATGAGCATCCCCCCTTCTGAGGCAGGGTGTCTGAGTTTCATTTCCAGAGCAGGTTTTGTCAAGACTCCCAGAAGCACTTGCTCTAACAGACCGAGTGGTACGGGCTGCAGGAGGCTGAGTGCTGGCCTTGCTCTTTTGCAGGACGATGATTCCCGTGACCGAGTTTCGCCAGTTCTCGGAGCAGCAGCCAGCGTTCAGAGTGCTGAAGCCCTGGTGGGATGTGTTCACAGACTATCTCTCCGTCGCCATGCTGATGATTGGTGTGTTTGGGTGCACGTTACAGGTAAATCAAATGGGACAGAAGCGAGGCGGGTGCTCTCGGCCCTGTTGAAAGAACACCACAAATGAGGGAGGCCCTCAGAAGCATGGTGTTGTGTCTTGTTTTATCTCTTGGGTTCACCATGAAACAAAGCAAAAATGTGCTGGTCCCAAGATTAAAGCTGTTTAGGTAGCAACATCAAATAACACAGACCAGACTTTTAGCAGCTGTAAATCAGCAGGGTTGAGCTAGAGTTGATGGAGTGATGCCAGCTAAGATAAAAGCTGTTGGTTTGGCTTGTGCCTGGATGCCTGTTTTCACCACAATTTGGCGTAACAAAACAGATGATGAGCTTAAGTTCTTGTTACCATTCTTCTGTTTTTCTTTATTTGGCAAATGTTAATATTCTTTCTGTCATTATGCTTCAAAGTGATTTGAAACGAATGTGCTTATTTTATTAACACCACCCACAACTACTATTATGCCTTTTCCATTTCAAATCGTCTCTGAGGATGCTTACGCGTAAACAGTTGACATTACTGTCAATCACTGGTAGTTACATGTTGCTAAAGAGCCAAAAGCTGAAAAGAAATGGAAAGTACTGTTTGGGATGGACTCCACATAAGCAGAATGTTAGAGTACTAGTTCAAATATGGATCTCATGTTTCTTGGCATGGCTTAGAAATGGAGCTAAAGGGACACATTGACAAAGCTCTTATTTCAGGGGAATTTGCTCATTTACATGGCCCAAGATTTTCACATACTATGTTCCAAATTTCACATTAAATCAACTGTTTTGCTTGTATTGTTCATTTTCAGGTATTTTCAGTTGAACAGCTATAATGTCCATGTTAAAAATCTCCTTATACAGGGCTGAATTTTGCATTAGTAGCGAAGTAGTTGCTTACGCACACAAAGTAGAACATCTGTTATTTTTATGTTCACCTACTTGATTGGATGAAACACACTGAAAAATAATGTATGGAAACACTTCAGAAATAGGCACTTTTTTTCTTTTTAACTCAAACTTACTACCAGAGGTATGAATCTAGGGTGGAAGTAAGGGTGTATATCAGAACAGCATTTACAGACAAAGATTAACTGCAGGAGTTTTTGACGTGTCAACAGTTATGGCACTGATACTGTTCAAAACACATGTGGTCTCATCTCAGCATCAGCCTGCACCAGGGTGAATCATCAAGGAGGACCTGATTTTTGGTAGCTCTTGTTGCATACCCTATATTTAGTGCTTTCCACAGCCATGATGTCAAAGAATATATCTACTGTACGCACACATTCTTAGTTTGGGCTAACCCCAGTTAGTCATACAGGTCAAGTAACATTGCTCTTTGGTTTATCACATGGATTAGCATTTTATATTCAGACTTATAGGGAGCCTTGCTCTGAACTCCAACTGTAGTTCCCATGTTGCACCAAAGGTAATTGGCCCCTAAAGGCTCTTTGACCTCAGTTTGTCAACACAGATGGCCAGCCCGAGTTAAGAAAGTTGGGGGGTTTGGGGTTTTTTTTTGCATTATAGACAGACCAAACAACAGAAGGACAGAGCTACTTCTTTTCCCTCAGGTGTGTGGTATGAGGACTCTATAAATGCGAAACTGAATAATAATGATTCCATAATTTTCACACAGATGCCATCAGATCTCTACTGTTGCTATCTGTCTTTATTCAGACTGAAGATTAATGATGTCCCAGCGTAGTTATGTGCAAGAGAGCTCTTTTGTCAGCCATTTTTGGTGTGATAAGACTTCACAGTGTAAGCGTGCAGCCACATGAATGCAGTTACACTGCTTTCAAGCCCAGGCTATCTCTGAACATCATATAGCCAGGGTAAATACACCCGGCAAGAACAGTCTGTCTCTGGGGATAACAACGCAGGAGAACCCTGGTCTTTTCTGGAAGGATTATCCACCCTTTTCCTTTTTCTAGATTATCTCAATGTGCTTTTATTCAAACTATGGAAAGCGAACCATAGATGAAAAAGGGTGACCTAGTTCTTGGCATATAGAACAAATGTCTTGTTGGGAATAATAATAGCACTGCCTGTGGGGCCCAGTGCCAGGCTGTGGGGAGGAATGCCTGGCAGATGGAGGAACTCCAAGGACAGCTACCCATTGGTACTGCCACCATTGTTTGTACATCATTTTAAAAGATATCTTTTTGTGTGTTTCAGGTCATGCAAGACAAGATAATATGTCTTCCAAAGCGCGTACAGCCTTGCCAGAATCAATCTAATAGTTCAAACGTGTTTAACACAATTCCAGATACAACCCCCCTTCCTCCACCCAAGCCATCCACCCCTCCAGCTACAGTTGAAATGAAAGGTTTGAAGACTGATTTGGACCTTCAGCAATACAGCTTTATAAATCAGGTGTGCTACGAACGTGCTCTGCACTGGTATGCCAAGTACTTCCCTTACCTTGTCCTTATACACACACTGGTCTTCATGCTGTGTAGTAACTTTTGGTTCAAATTCCCTGGATCGAGCTCCAAAATTGAACACTTCATTTCAATACTTGGGAAATGTTTTGATTCCCCTTGGACAACAAGAGCTTTATCTGAAGTGTCAGGGGAAGACTCTGAAGAGAAAGATAACAGGAAGAACAACGTAAACAAGTCTAATACTATCCAGCCAAGCACTGAGGGCACTTTGGTCAAGACACAGTCTTTAAAATCAATCCCTGAGAAGTTAGTTGTAGATAAGGGAACACCTGGGGCATTAGATAAGAAAGAAGGTGAACAGGCCAAAGCACTGTTTGAAAAGGTGAAGAAATTTAGACTGCATGTTGAGGAGGGTGATATACTCTACGTCATGTATGTTCGCCAGACTGTACTTAAGGTAATTAAATTCCTAATTATTATTGCTTACAACACAGCACTTGTCTCAGAAGTTAATTTTACAGTAGTCTGTAACGTTGATATTGAAGACATGACAGGATATAAAAATTTTTGCTGTAATCACACGATGGCACATCTGTTCTCTAAGCTTTCTTACTGCTACCTGTGCTTTGTAAGCATCTACGGCCTCACATGCCTTTATACACTATACTGGTTGTTCTACCGTTCACTGAAAGAATATTCTTTTGAGTACGTTCGGCAAGAGACAGGAATCGATGATATCCCAGATGTCAAGAATGACTTTGCTTTTATGCTTCATATGATTGATCAGTATGATCCTCTCTATTCCAAGAGGTTTGCTGTGTTCCTATCCGAAGTCAGTGAAAATAAGCTGAAACAGCTGAACCTAAACAATGAGTGGACTGCAGATAAACTGCGGCAGAGACTACAGACGAACTCCCATAGCCATTTGGAGCTACAGCTTTTCATGCTCTCTGGACTACCAGACACAGTTTTTGAAATTACTGAGCTGCAGTCACTAAAACTTGAAATAATTAATAACGTAATGATACCAGCAACCATTGCACAGTTGGACAATCTCCAGGAGCTCTCACTGCACCAGTGCTCTGTGAAGATCCACAGCGCCGCCTTGGCATTTCTGAAGGAGAATCTCAAGATCTTGAGCGTCAAGTTTGATGACATCAGAGAACTCCCACACTGGATGTATGGCCTCAGAAATTTGGAAGAGCTCTATTTAATTGGCTCGCTAAGTCATGATATTTCCAAAAACATTACACTGGAGTCTTTTCGGGAACTTAAAAGCCTTAAAGTTCTTTACATAAAAAGTAATTTGTCCAAAATCCCACAATCTGCAGTCGACGTTTCAAGTCACCTGCAAAAATTGTGCATCCATAACGATGGCACTAAATTAGTGATGCTCAACAACCTGAAGAAGATGGTCAACCTGACACAGCTGGAATTGGTTCATTGCGATTTAGAGCGCATACCTCACGCGGTCTTCAGCCTTCTCAGTCTTCAGGAATTGGATCTAAAGGAAAACAACCTCAAATCCATTGAAGAAATAGTAAGTTTTCAACACCTGCGAAAACTGACAATCCTAAAGCTGTGGTACAACAGTATAACGTACATCCCAGAGCATATAAAGAAACTCACTAGTCTTGAGCGGCTTTCCTTCAGCCATAACAAAATAGAGGTTCTTCCATCCCACCTATTCCTATGCAACAAAATCAGATATTTGGATTTGTCTTACAATGACATTCGCTTTATTCCACCTGAAATAGGAGTCCTGCAGAGTTTACAGTACTTTTCCATTACTTGTAACAAAGTGGAGAGTGTGCCAGATGAACTGTACTTTTGCAAAAAACTTAAGACACTGAAAATTGGGAAAAATAACTTGTCAGTCCTTTCACCTAAAATTGGCAATTTGGTATTCCTCTCCTACTTGGATATTAAAGGCAATCACTTTGAAATCCTCCCACCTGAGCTCGGTGAATGTAGAGCTCTGAAGCGGACTGGTTTCACTGTGGAGGACACCTTGTTTGAAACGTTGCCTTCTGATGTCAGGGAACAAATGAAAGCTGAATAACTAACTTCCTTTGGCTCAGTTTTACAGAAATAACGCTTCTACCAAATAGGCTGTAGAAAGTGCATACTCCGAATATGCATTTAGTTTGTCATTATTTTTTTCTTTTTCAAACAAATCCTTTCTGTACAAACAAGTTTGGAGTAAGAAGTACATATATTTTTAAATAAAATGTTCTTGTATTTTTTCACTTTTTAAGATATTTTTTAAGTTTGTTTTGCCCTGAGAACAAGGGTGTTTGTAACTTAATTTGTACTGGTAAAAGTAAATGGTTTTATCTGTTGATTTCTACTTTCTTCCTTTGCCTAATCCAAACAGGAGGGCTGTGTTTAAGCTGTGTGCTTTGGTTTGCATATTTTGTAATACACGGTTATATTGTCTTCCTGATTACTGTTAATCCCTTAGAACATGGTCTTCGACAGGTGGTGCTGCAGGTGTTGAATGCCTTCTTTCCTCTTTTCCTCAGTGGCAGTAGAAGGTGTTCGACATCTAACAAGGCTGAATCTGGGTTGACCATCCTTTTTTACTTATGATATGTTTTTTCTCAGATGGTCAAAGCAAGTAGAAAAGGTTTGTTATGAATTTTAACAGGTCTGAGGGAGCAAGCGAAACTCCTTCAGGGCCTTTTGGCAAGTTCAGTCTAGCTGTCCGTTCACACACTGCGCTGAGCAGGAGGCATTGACAGCTGTTTCCTCGCTGGTGCAGGAAGAGTAAGGTTACAGTTTACAGAGGAGTCAGGACCAAAGTGACTCACGTTGAAGATTTTCCAAACAGTGCGAAGGGACGCGGCTGCCCATTTCCTGCTGACTTGAATGGAAGGGGTGCAATGAACTCATTGTCTTGGAAACATCAACCCAGCCAGATGAAACACTATCTTGAAAAATCCCCATCCTCC
The DNA here is from genome assembly GCA_024611175.1 of Megaceryle torquata. Classification (NCBI taxonomy): domain Eukaryota; kingdom Metazoa; phylum Chordata; class Aves; order Coraciiformes; family Cerylidae; genus Megaceryle; species Megaceryle torquata. Next base: position 42,844 of record JANIJG010004498.1, on the reverse strand, counting down.
ACTAAATGCCCCATCCTGCAAGGGAGGAAGTTCCCTTTGCCCCCCTCAGTTCACTTCCCCACTGGGATGCTTAGAACCTTGCAGGAATGGGATCCTGAAAAAGTGCAATCGTGTGTGGTTTGTAAAGCTTCTGCCAAGGCAATAGCATCTAAGACGCTCCTTAATTGAGCTTGGGTATCGTATCAGCAAGCTCAGCACAGGAACATTTGCAGATTTGCAAGAATGCAATTAAATTAATACGTTAACTTATCAGAAGTCTCGGCCTACCAGAGGACAGTGATGAAGGCCGTGTTTTCATCGCCCAGGTAGTAGTTAAATCAGAAGTCATACAGTTGGAAGTCTACTTTTTAAGATAATGTAATACTCTGTAATGGTTGTGCATCAGGTTGGGATCTCTATCTTCTGAAGCTGCGTTCAGTTGTTTATTTAATCCAGCCATTTGCTTTCTCATAGGCAAGTTTGGCAGGTATATGATAACTTGTGCTGCTCACAAGCTAATTTAAGCCAATCAAAAAATAACCATGTGATAGTAAAATACTCTGTTGAGAGGAGATCTCTTCATCCTATCCAAGAACACATTTGAGTCATATGCAGGCACTGGATAAATGCTTCACAAGAATATCTAGGAATAAATACTTCTTTCCTTAGGTGGCAACACTGTTCATAAATTGCAGAGGTTGAGCTGCTGATTGTTTAAAGTTATGTAAAATAATTGTTTGATGATTGTCAAGTTGGTTGCTCTTAATTGTTTTCTAACTGTCACTGTGTGTCCTGAGCTACAGTTAATCTGAGTTCCTGAGCTCGGTACAAAAACGTACTGTTGTTTTAAGAGTCTGATTTACAAAGGTGGGGACACAGACTATAAGGAGAATTTCCTCACTAATCCAGGGTGTGCTATGCAATCTGGTATGTGGGCTTGCCAGAGTACCGAGTCATTTCTTGCACTTGGTTATGTTCTGGAGAAGATCCATGTGATTAATCAAAAATGGGTCAGGCATGAAGGAATCAGAGCAAGCTTTTTTAAAGGGGGTTTGATTTAGTTCTATTAAAGACCTATAACTGATGTAGCTATTGCAAGAGCTACTCTTACTTGTGTGTGGAATGCACTTATTGGAAGAGCTTGGCAGTATATATATTCTAAATGTATTTCACTTTGATGTAAAGTGAGGGAGAGAAATGTTTCATTGCTCATATTAACCTAATTATGTAAACCAAAGTGCTGTTGTCCCTGATGAATGTAAACTGTTTAAAATGTCCAAGTAATCGGTGGAGCTCTATAGTTCTCTTACTTAGATTTGAAGTATGAGATTACATTTAAAGTTTGGGGTTTTTTTTGTTTTGGATTGGTTTTAATCTTTATATTCCTAGATGTAGCATTTTAAATCCCTAATTTATTTTGTGTCTAATGTTGTTTCATGTATAGTTTGTGGTCTGTTTTCTGAATGGAAGTTACGTACACCTCATAACTGAACGTTGGAGACTTCTACACCATTTTTGTAGATACATCATTTAGGGGATCAGGGTGGGGGGTGTTAGTAACTGATTATACTTACACCAGTGCAACCCCTCATGTGGACACAGTTACATGAGTATAAAGTGCCTTGTGCTGGCATATCTTTATTCACTTTGATAGGAATAAACTATACTGGTCTAAGCACTTTTGCACTAATAACTGTATCTTCTCCAAGGGTTTGGGCTGCTGAGACAGCTTAGTCAATCCAACAGCTCACTTGCACCAAAAGGGGCAGTTCTCGCCTCCTCTCATGCTCCTTATTCCTGCTAACATGTTCCAGCTGCTTCTTTTATACCTTTACTGGTCTGGTGCTGGTCTGATCCCTCTACAGGACAAAGCAACTTTTTGAGCCAGCAGAAAATTAAGCCAGTTAAAAAAAAGGGACTAATTTTCTGCTGGATCAGCTCTCCAGAGGGTTGGATGAGCACTAGGGTGGGAGGAGCAACGGGACAGAATTCTGCAGCCAGAGTCTGCACAAGGAGGCGGTGGGACAAATCACTTTGGAGGTGCTGAGCTGCTAGGTCAGTTCATTATCTTGCCGAGCCACGTGCTTGGAGAGCTGTGCTGGTTTATCTATAGCAAGTTAGGCAGCATGGCTTTTGTGGGTGGACAACCCTCAGGCTCATAGTGAATAATAAAATTATCACCTTACTGTTAAATGCTTAAACTTAACGAAACAAACTCAGGTAGCCGCCCTCTTGACTTTTCTAAACTTCTTACTGCCTAGTCTGTGGGGTGTATTTTCCAAAAACATATTACAGTATTTTAGAAATGTGTCAGCTCAGAGAAGATTATTTCCTAATTCTATATGACATCCAGGAAAATATGTAAAAGTGCCATATTTACTCAGTGATTCATGTACTGCTCATATGTATATTCACATGCAACACATACTAGACTTTTCTGTGACCTATAGTATTTGACTTAGAATGGATGGACATTTTGTGGATAATACTTTAGGCATGGTTTGTATATATACAAAGAGTTTGTATAACTGCTTACATTAATCAGGTGCCTAATGAGTTTGACAGTTCCAGAATATAAGCAAAGCATTTTACATTATTGCTCAAAAGTAATACAAATCTTCCTCGGTGATGGAAGCAGAGATGACAAAGAGTGCATCAAAATTAAGAAGACAACAGTAGATTAAACCTGAAAAGCAAATCTACTTTGTGATCAAAATCTGGAGATGTGCATCTCCTCATTTGTCAAAAGTAGGATGGATATTTGTGCTGACCACTCGCCTCTAGCCCACCCAATAACTTGCAAATTCTGATCAGGAAAGAGCCTGCTCCAAGTCTCCTGTCACATTTCTGGCACTTCCAGTAATTCATGTGCCTGAGCAGTGGTGAGTCCTGTAAGAATGCCAAGGAAAAACTTTGAAATTTGACCAAATGGACAAACTTCTTAATTCTGTAGCAAAAATCTTAATATGATAACAGACCTGCATAGTGTTGCGTTGCAATATAGTACACCCAGAAAAAAAAAAAGGAAAATAAAAAGCTCTTTTGTATTAATGAACATTGTCAGATTTCAATGTGATTATTTGTCTGGGAAACATTTTGTTTCTGGGTTACCTAAAGATCGGGCATAACAATCTTTTGGGTTTGATCCCTTGGGAGAGAAGCCAGGAAAATATGCTTGAAAAAACATCGTTAAGACTTGACGGGATTTATAGCCTCATGGTCTCGCTTCCTGTGCACCTCCTTCCATCCCCTGGCTCTGGCAGACAGCAAAATGGCCAGCCAAGAAGCCATCCCCAAGGGAGCAGCTCCCTGCTCTGGTCCCTGCGCTCGTCAGGGCTCATGGGGGATGCGGGGACCCTACCAGCCTGGGCTCCCACAGCAGCCCTCCTGCCACCGGCAGCTGGGAGCGTGAGGGCTCCTGCCTCCCTGCGTTGCGTGCTGGCGCTGCTAAGGGAAATGATGCTGGTGGTCCCTGCATCTGACCTAAGTCCCTATACACCTGATCAAAGGCCATGGGCTGCTATTGTGCCTGCATTCTGCATGGGATGTTTTCCTCATTTCTTTGTATTCTTGCCTTGGAAGCAATAATGCGTTTCAGTTTGGGGGGTTTTATACCAAGACAATGCTGTGCTGCTGAGATGGAGCAAGAAATGCTCCTCTCTGGTGCTTGTGGTCCCAGGGAGAGGAGGGAAGCGGTAAGCACAGCAGCCCAAGTCAGCTCTGCCTCTGGATAAGCCTTAGCAGGGATCTGGGGCTGCGGACAGCCACCCCTAGGGCATAGTGGGGCTGGCATGGGGTAGAGGAAGCCTTGCTGACAGCACCTGCTCTTAACCATCTGGGCTATTCCCTGCAAAGATGCAGAGGGCTGGGAAAGCTGGTCTGCTCCTCAAAGCCCTGCTGCTTTTCTTCCCACTGGCCCTGCAGGAGATACCATCTGGGGTCACATTCGGCAGGATGGGAATGATGATGGTGCAGGTGGAACCACCACAGGGATCCCTGGGGAGATGAGATCATGCTGCTGGAGCAGATACTGCCCTGTGTGTTTGTGAGCAGTGGGTATCTGGGAGCAATGGCCCATAGACAAAAGCTGCAGGAGCACAGAGGCAGGAGTGGGGTCTGCCCCTTGGCCTCGGCCCTGCTGGGGTGGTGCCAGGGCAGGGCTGTGCAGTTAGTGTCCTGCTGACAGGGCATCTCAGTGCGGCAGATCTCTGCAGGTCCACTTCAGCTCAAACACCCCAGGCTCAGCTTCAGATTTCCCATGACACATCCTGACCTTCTTCATGCTCGTCTGTAGTGCTGGGTGCAGAGAACCTGATGGATGAATCTAGACTGGCCCTGCCCTGTCCCCACTGGGAGCAGAGAGATCTGGCATGTTGCAGGGGAATGTGAAGCTTGGCAGATGTGCAATAGATGGCAATGACCCTAGAGCTTCCACAAAAGGAAGCCCAGACCAGCATGAGGACCTTGCTCCAGTCCTCTGGCTCGAGGTACCTGTTTGAAGGAGCATTTGCTGCCAGAGAGGTTATGTTGTTATTGCTGTCTCCACCTGAAATAAGCCATATTGTGACTGGGCTGTGGCTGACAGCTTTGGCTCTGGCAAGTAAACTGTGTAACATGGTGGAGCCATGCTGGGCTGTCTGCAGGTGGACAGGCCTGAAATGGAGCTGGCTTTCAGAGCAGGGCTTCCTCCACTTGTGTGGAGGGACCAAGCGTGCCCAGAGGTTGTGCTTCCACTGAGAAAACAAATACAATCACCTCAAGGACTGCAACCATCATGGCCAATGGGGTTTGGTGGTTTTTGGCAAGGGCCGGATTCTCAGGTACTACCATGGGCATCACTGGCAAGGTGTCCAGTCCCGGGACGTGGAGTAAAATACCTACGCTACAGGCAAGACTGAACTGTTCTACTATCAAACATGTCTTTTTTATGAGCCCATCTTCTCCTGTGATACCAAGGCTTATGAAGTTACACCTAAACTGAGGGGTCTGGGTAGCACATCCAGGAGCATCCTTGATGGGGTAAGGTTGCAGAGGAATTGGCATTGGGAACAATAACAGCACGATGGTGCTCCCTTCAAACCAATGTCAATGGCCCAAATGGGACGTGTGACTGTGTCCCTTTACAGGGCTGCAACGTATAGCTTATACTAAAGGTGGACCCTTAGGTACTTTAGGAAAATCCATCAGGAACAAGACAGAGGTGATAAGAGAATTTAGGACTGTCAGATGCAGTGAGAGCACACAGTGATTTCAGCAAGGAGTCGCTTGCTAGTGCATGTGTTGCTGCTAGCCTGGTGTGATGCTGCAGAACATGTGCTGACTTGATGTGTTGTGCTTTTACATTGCCAGAGTAAGAGGGCTGCTAAGCTGTCTGTTGGCAGTATTTTGTGACATGAATTTTGTGGACTGTGGTAAATAAGTGGTGATGTTTTGCTGAATTAAAATTGAATTTAAATGTAACCCTTGTCTCTTGCCAATTGTGGTCATGTGGCACTGTTAGACTGGCTCGTGGAGACTGCCTCAAGTTCTATTTATTTAGAAAAAGAGCTTGGAAAAGCTGGAGCATCCTGTTTCCTTGCTGAGAGCAGAGAGAAGAAAGTTAAAGAAACACAGAACTCCAGCAGTCGCAAGGTCACCCTTAGGAACGAGTTGCTGGCTACAGCCAGAAGCCAAATGAGGTTTTTACAGGTTCAGCACAGGTTGCAAACACCACCACAGAGCAAATTAATCCCCTCGGCAAAGAGTAACTTTAGAAAGCTGAAGTGCCAGGAGCAAATGCAGGCAGCAGTGCTGGTGAGATCTGCAACCTCATTTACCCTGTTTGTCCCTCTCCTGAGGCACACGATGACCTGCAGTGCAGGTGTGGAGGGTGAGAGGGACAGGCTCACCGTGGGTGGGTGCAAGACAGCTGGAAGGAGCAGAGCTGCACCTCTCTCCTGTGTTTTGAATGTAGTTCTACCTGTGAGGCAGTTTCTTTGCCCACTTAACTGCAGCATCTCTGCGCTGAATGCTCTGAGCAGGAGACTGCCAGGCTCAAAGAGACAGTTTATTCTTTTTCTCTAAATATAAGGAATCGATTGCTACATCCTCACTGCAAGGTCTCAGTTGCAACCTGTGGCATTTTGGGAACGCTGACCCTGCCTACTGTTGCCACCTGCATATCAGAACCCGTATGTGGAGTCTGAGTGGGGTAAGACACAGTAAATAAATACCATTTCAGCTGTGCTCCCAGCTGGTGGCTATGATGCTCCTTGAAAATGCAGCCTAACCTGTAGGGGACTTTACCCCCCTCCCACTGCATCAATGAGATGAAAAGTTTCTACAAAGCTGAGGACCTGGGTATTTGTTTCAAACCTGACAACTTATCAGGAGCATGAATTGGTTGAGTAGAAAAGTAACTTTCTGAGGTGGTGGAAATGACTTTGCAAAGCCTGGCACTCGCCCAGTGGAAGAGCAACCAAGTGGTGCTACCGGTTCCAGGTGGATTGGTGGGGCAGGCAGCACCAGCTCCTCCTGCCTGAGTGGCCCTTCCCAGGAGCTTGGTCCACCCACCCTGATAAGCTTCCGGAGGAACTGCAAGAGAGCACACTTTGCCTTTGCCAGCACTTATTTCTGCAGAAGCTGTGAAAACTGAGAGGAAGTCCCTCCAAACTGCTGATGGCACCCAAGAGCAGAAACCAGCTGCACAAGGGGCTCATCCCAGCCTGCGCTGGCATCCAGGCATCTTGGGCATCAATGGTCCAGCTCTGCTGCAGGAGTTGTACCACTTGCAACTCCTCCAGAGCTGTGGGACCCCTTTCTTAGAACCATAACCCACACTCTCCTGTGAGCACCTAAGTACTGGTGGGTGTTTTATTTGGGGAAGTGAGGCTGGGACTTGGTGAGTGAGCATCTGCTGGATCAAACAGGAGTCTGAGCTTGCACCTACTGGAGGTTTGCCATAAATCTCACACAGCAAAAGTTCTTTTGTGGAAAACCTGTGAAAAATGTCTGAAAGGAAAAGCTCGGCACTCATCGAGCCTCTGAAGGGGGACAAATACAAGGTGAGGTGATGAGACAGGGGGCTGCTGTGTCCCATGGCTTGTGAGGACATGCATGGAGGGAAAGGTGCTGCTGGTCCCGATGCTGTGAGGGCACCTGGGTGCTCAGGGGCTATGTGGCTTTTCTGTGAATGAGGTGAAAGCAAAGCAAACTCTTTGTAGAAGAGTAAAGGTCTTAGCAGTCATTGAAGAGGGGGCTGTAGAGAAAGGGACCAGTGACGAGGTGTTTTGCTGGCACTCGGACTTCTCCTGAGGTTGTGTTGACACCGGCAGGGCTGGAGCTCTCCCTTGGCAGGCAGTGTGGAAATGGAGGAAGCAGATGTGTTGCCACAGCAACACAGGGTGCAGCCACCATCAGCACAAGGCTCCTTTTCTGCTGTTTTTCAGCCTGCACAGAGCGTCAGGGACTGGCTTCCACAGGTGCCCTGGAAAGCCCATGGCCACCCACGGCTAGATGGGCACCCTGGGCAAAGTGGTGGAAAAGGGTGACAGCAGTTCCCATACCAACAGCCTTGCTACAGTTTGGGGTCCCACTGCCACCTGCAAAACCAGATTTGCCACTAGAACATTTGAGGCTTTCATTAAAAAAAAAAAAAGCCTGTGTTTACTTAAACTTTTTCTTCCCCAGCTTTGCAGTTCTGATTCCTCCTAGGCAGACTTCATGGTTCCTCATTCTTAAGGGCAGAGGAGCCTAAGTCATAGTCTCTGAGGAAGTGATCCCTAAATATGAAAGATGTGTCTGTCCAAAACTTCCAGATTTCAGACCTGATTGTTTCTGTGTCCCAGGTCTTGCAAGACATTTATTGATATATGTATCTACCTTTTTTTTTTTCCTGAAAAATTCAGGTTCCTGTAGTGGGCCAGTAGAGACCAAAGTGGTGAGTTTCCCAAAGCCAATCTCCTCCTTGTGCACCCATCACTCCAGGGCTGGAGCACAGGGCTCTAAGGGTCCCCATTCATCATCTCACCAGAGAGAGCAGCAAGCCTTAGAACACCAGGAAAGAGAGTCATGCGGCAGAAGGCAAGGGAGGGCTGAGGTGCTCCCAGTGTCACCACTGCAGATGTGTTCAGTACTGCCAGGAACTGGTCCAGTCAGTCTTGGCCTTTGGCACAGGATATTTTAAACAGGGATTAGAGAGGAGGAATAATTGGTGACTAAACTAGCCAGTAAGCTCCAGGGGTAGGATGCTTGGTGGTCCCTCTGCCTCAGACCCCTCAGGTCACACAGGCTGCTTCATCCTCCTTCGGTCCCTTTCTGCCTCCTTTGGCTGGAGGTGGAGGGTGAACAGTAACAATGATGCGATGCTCAATCCCAAACAGCCAAAAGGAGGTGAGAAGATCCCTACCCAAGCACTTTACAGTCTGATACTGCCGTCCCTGAGCGTGCTTGTTCTCAGCGGTTGTGTGTAACCCTCTATACAGCACAGGCAGGTGAAAAATTGTAGCCTGGGTTTTGGTATGGGCCAAGACACTATCCAAACAAAAGTGAGTGATATCCCCCCAAGTCAATCATTAATGTGCATGTGGATGTCTTCCCTTGACAACAGCACAGTCGAGCCTTAGCCTTACCTAAACCTCTTTTAATCAGCTTTCCAAGAAAGTTTTAAAAAGTGACTGGAGATTGCATTGAAATTCATCCATTTGAGCTGTAATTTCATCCAGTACTTTTTTAGGTGAAGTTATGCCCAAAGGATTGGCCTAATGGACCAGTGTGTTTTCCTCGCACATTGCCTGTCTTGACATCTCTCCGTCGGAGCTCGCTCAGCTGTTGGAGATCTGTGGTAGTGATGCTTTCAAAATGAGACCAGCAAGGAATTCAGAGTGCAAACAAATGGCCCAGAGCTGCCTCCACCCAAAGCATAATTCCATTTTTCACGCCTTTTTTCTCTACAGCATATAAGGTTCGTAACACTCCAGAAGTAGGTTTACAGTTGCTTCATCCTCCACGAGCATCCAGCATTAAACCATCCCTCTTTATATTAGAAATGTTTTAAGTTTTAGGAGCCTTTACAGTTAATTCTATTAATGTCATACTTCTACTAGTCCTGCAACTCTCTCACTGGGTTTTGATCCCATCTTTATGTGTGCCTTGGATACTTTGGTTGCCTTCCAAGATAGCAAGACTGATTCCCTGGTTTTAATAACATGGTGTCCCCAAGCACTTTGTTTTCAGGCCTCTAATCTATTATTTGCAATGGCTGCACAGATAATGCAATAGATGCCAGATTTATTACACCTTATGGAGATTCTGTGATTTTTTCCCCCATTTTAGTTGACACAAAGAAGTTTGTTTATTCTGCAAAACTTCAAAGCACTTGAATTTAAACATTTTGCTTTCCCTTTTATGGCTGTGGAAAAGAGAGATGAGACCTCAGCCTGGGAGCCTCTACCACAGCGTCACTGACGGGCATCAGATATTACAGAGGCCAGGGGAAACTGGGGACACATCAAGCAACATTTTATAAGGGTAAAGGGCAGAGGCTGAAGTGAGGAGCATGCTGAACAGCGCTGCCGTTAGAGATAACAGGAGCCAAGAGGCCTCAGTCCTTGCATGGTGCTGGTTTGGGCAGCAGGTGCTGGTCCCTCTGTGAGTTATGGTCCTTTCTGGGGTGGAAAAAAGCAGAATTCACTAACGATGCTGCTGGGAGCAGGGTTGGAGAAGCCTCTCTCCTTCTCTTGCTAATTACCTCACTGCGCACACACTGAGCATGGTGCTAGCCACTGCCCCAGGAAGGGGGTTGTGTCTGGTCCCATATGTGGGACATCAGTGCCAGGAGGGCTCCCCAGGACAAGCCCTGCCATGGTTCAAGCTATGCAAGGAAGTCACAACCTGGTACTCAGCATGCCACTCACTGTCACTGCAGACACTAACCTTGTGACTCTGCCCTCTCCATCCTCACCTTTGTCATGGGGGAGCATTTAAAAGGAGTTTGTCAAGCTGACAAGAGGTGATGTCAAATTCTCTGATATCCTCAGGTGAAATCCACAGATAAAATGACATGTTATAGCACTGTGTCTCAGCAGACTTCCCTGAAAATCTCTCTATCGGCCTCGGGTGCAGCAATGCAGGGGTGCATGCAGCCAGCAGTGTTGGTAAGGGTGTCTGTCCGTGTGTAATAGATCCTGATGATCCAGGTGACAGTTACCTATACACCAGACAGCAATTAATCTGACATGCCATGGTAGGAAATGTAATTCCATCCCTGGTGTAAAGATAATCTCTGGTCCTTCTCTACTGCTTTATACATTACCACCAGCACACATCCCCAGATATGGCCACAGTGGTGGCCTATCTTGGTGATAGCTCCCCTGTCTTGGCTGGGGCTGGGTTCACCCAACAAGTCCCTCCAGGGGGTTGGCAGCTGAGTGAAGTTTGGTTCCAACTCATGAAGCTATGGGGTTGTGGCTGGGTCCCATGGGGTGGGTCGGCAGCAACCAGGAGGGTCACAGAAGGCTGAGCAGGGCATTGACTGGGTTCCAAGGCAGCAGGACTGTATGGTTTTCTGGGGGCAGGCATCCTGGGCTCCCATCCTGGCTGGCTTCAGGGAGCACAGCAACCCCAGCCCTGGGGTGTGCACCAGGGAGGGCTACAGGGACCCAGCTGCAAACAACAGTGCTGAAAGTCTGGATGGAAGAGGAAGGAGGTTTTCCTGCTGTTCTCAGTTTCTGTTCTTTCTTCATAATTAAAATCTGATAAATATCTAGGGGAAGCTTTAATTCTTCACATCATTCTTCTTAAGTCCTCTTTCTCCCCTCCATTCACTTTGAAAGGTATTTTTATTGCCTCGTCTGTTTCCCAAAGCTTCTCCATTTCCTTGTTCCCCTAGCATTGAGGGGAAAAAAAGTCCCTAAACTGAAAACAACAACAAAGAATTAAATAAATAACCCAGACTTACAGGAAAGGCTCAGCTATTTTTAAACTTCCTCTCCTTAACTTTATTTCTGCCTCCTTCATTGCCCAGTGTCTTCTGCCACCCACCTCTGGGCTTGGGCACGTTCACTGGCAAAGCCAGAGGGGTGCATGGTGGGGGTCTGCTGGGACCCTCCCAGGGCACTCTAACCTCACTACCTCCTCAACTGGTCAAAGAACTCCCCCCAGAGAGTCAAGAAAGGGAGATTTTTGCTGCTGTTAAAAAGCAAAGGGAGTACCTGAACTAGACAGGGAGTTCTTGTATGAGCAGGGTACATAGGAGTAGCTCAAATGCTCACCAAATCAGAGCACCCAAAAAACTATGCCATAAAAGCTGCCATAGGGCACATCACCTCAATGGCTGTGCTGAATTCACAGGCTGATAATGCAACAGGGCAGATGAGTAAATACTGTATTTCTCTGACTATTCCCTAGTGCTTGCCAACATGGTTCTTCTTCTCGTTTTTGGCTTCTTTTTCCTGCAAAACCAGTTTTTTAGGCAGCGTTATCATGGCTCATTCAATGAATGCCTCATTCCAGCTTGCTTTCTGCAGCTCTTTTGCCTTTGGATCCTCTGTTAATAAACAGTCACTTCCTTTTACCTCCCTGTGGGACTATGAGAGCGCCTGCGGGCAAAGGGGATTGAAAGCATCATCTTTCCTCTGCCACTGAGCTGGAAAGAAAAGCCTCCTGTAAAGCCTTTGGGATACACTGCTCGTAGGAAACTTGGCTCGGATGAGGCTAGGGACAGCACGGGGATGAAGTGATGCAGAAGGGACCAGGGACACAGGTGGCTGCCAGAGGAGGGGTTAACCTGGAGGGGACAATACACACAGCTTCTCCTCCAAAAGGTGTTGGAGACATCTCCTGCAACTCTCCCTCTTTGTGCATACAGAGGAAAAAATCTCAATCGGCTTCCAGAAGTGACTCACATAGAGGGAAGAAGGTGGATCAAAAAGCAAACTACAAATCAGGACTAAAGGGTTGTACCTTCCTCCTCCTTTACTATGCAGGAAGAACATCAGAAGTGAAGTGCCTCTTATTTTTTGTGAAACAAATTGCAAGCAACTGGAGGATTTCAAGTGCCTGAGCTATTTATAATAAAACTAGTGAGAGGTTTAATTTGCTTATTTTCCTAATACTTATTAAAAGTATCTGGCAAACAGAAGTGATAAATCCACTTATATTAAACATTTTGTGTTTTCATTTCTTCAACACACTTTTAACTGTAGGCTCTGCTCACCCTGGGGGACCATCAAGGAGCACTGGAAATTTGGAAAGTTGAAAAATAAACACACAGTCAAAAAACTCTGTGAACAGATCTCTCACACCTTATTTCTTGTCATCAAAATGCATTACCCCCCAGTTCTTCCAAGATAATGTCACATCATTTTAACAAAGATTTAAAGAAATAGAAGGGAGAAGTCCTTCAGAAGAGCAAATCCTCTTCCTCTTCAGTCAGCTGAGCCGCTGCCAGTAGAGCCCTTTGCTGGGGGAGGAAGCCCTGAAATAAGCTGAAACTCTGCTTCGGGAAGGAAATGCTTTTGATGAACATCTACATTCACAGCAGCCTATAAACCATTTCACAGTGCCTTTGAACAAGGCTGGGAAGAGGAGGATGCAGGGAGTAAGCAGGGCAGTATGTTCCCCGTGACATTTATTCTCTAAGGCCTCTGTAATAATTTAAAACTGCAGTTGAGGGTATCTGAGAGGTCAAGCCAGGCTAGTGGCCTGGTAACGCAAAACCCAAAGGGCAGGGGCTTGGTTTGCAGGTGTCGGGCAGGCAGTGGGATGGCTGCCACCACTTGCTTGTCCTTCTGCAGCCCCGGGTCCCCCTCCAGGCAGCACGATGGCAGCTTTAACAGAGCTGTGCCCACCTGAGTGATTGCTGCACTACACAGCTCGGGGAAGATAGAACCTGGGAGAAAAAGACACGCTTTTATTTATTTGCATATTTACATATATTTTAAAGGTATGCAGGACCTCATGCCTCAGAAGCAAAAAAGAAGATGAGAAGAATTTAAAGATCTATGTTTCTACCATACATGTGAGTCGTGCACACATTTTCCTTCCAACATACTCTTTCCATAAGGCTTCTAAGGAGCAAGATACTGCACCCGAGGTGATGAGGGTGAGAGTTGTGGTGTTGCTGACTCAGCACTGGAGTGAGCTGTGGGACCACCTGTGCTGGTGCAGGTTAAATCAGGAAGCCAAAGTGGCAGGTGTAGGGCATTGGCCCAGGGTCAGTGCTGTGTTCAAATGGCTTCAGTGCGGCTGGGTACTGGGCTTTCTGCCCTGGGGGGCAATGGTGCAGTCCATGTGGATGGGATCCTTTGTGCCTGGGGAGTGTTTTTGTGTAGGAGGTACCTGTGCTCTCAAGATGAGCTCTACGTCTCCATCCTGCTCTGGAGTAGGGTGTTCCACATCCCTGCTTTCTGACACTCTCTTCCCTGCCTGTGGATCCTATCTTCCCTTTGCAGGCTCCTTCCCACAGCCTTGTATTGCTCATTCCAGCTCTTGAGTCCCTGCCATCAGCTGCCTTGAATCTAAAGCCTCAGACCTGCATTTGATTTTCTGTAGAAAACTAGAGCAGAAAATGGAGGATGCAGTCACATGCTTGTGGTGCTGTGGATGGGGAGAGTCAATGTCTCCAGGGCACTGAATGCTTTCTGTGTGTATGAGCTGCAGTGCTGACAGGCACTGATTAATGAAGGTGCATGTAACTGGGAATTAGCTGTCCCCAAGATGGGCAGAGTATGCTGCTGAGGAGGTGAAGGGAGACGGATTGTATGTGTGGATTTTTGGTTGTGTTTTTGTTGTTGTTCATGTGCTGTGTTCCCTTAGGATGGTCTTTTCTGCTGGTCTTCCTTCAACCATTGGTTCCCACACTATTCAACATTTTTCTAATGCAAATGAGCTCCCTGTCAGTGTCTTCCCTGAACCGTACAGTACTTGGGAAGTTCAGGGAAATGTTGATGCCCTGAGGGCAGGGAATTTTCAAAGCCTCTATGTAAGTAGCTGATTATCAAATCCTGGCAAGTTGTTTGTCTATGTCCTGGTTTCTCTCATTCACCTGACATTTACCCACACTCTCTATTGCTGTTGCAGTGGCTGAAAGAGGCATCTGGTCTGCGTCAGCTTTTATCTGCCTTTTTTCTTCCTACTGTGCCTCATTACATATACTCAATAATTCAATTCAGATTTGAAAGAAAATGTTTGAGAAATCAACTGGCAAGACAGGAGCAGCTGCAGGAACTCCATGGGAGAAGAAATCCATGAACTAATGGAGTTAGTGGCAATGCAAAACTGTAGACATGGCTGCAAATTACCTTGGCGCATGAAACCAGAGAGAGGATCCAAGAAACTGTAAAGGAAGCAGGAGAAAATGATCTGACTGTCATGTGGCATTTTCCATGCTCCTCTCAAGTCTGTAGGTAGACTTGAAGCAGAGTAAGGCATCTTGCAGAGCAGAACGTGGCAGGAAGACAGTGAGTGATTGCAATCCTTAGTAATGCAATGGCAGAGCACATCAGACTCATTCATGGTAGTGTGGGAGCTGCCAACAGGACCCAGGGCATGGTGCCAGCAATGTCCCTGACCCCTGGGAGCGCTCAGGGCTGTGTCCTGGGTGCCTGCACTCCCCCAGGCCACCTGCCTGTGCCGTGGAGCAGGGCTATGGCCGTGAGGAGCTTGCAATGGCCATCCTCCACTTGGCTCTGGTGGGACAGTTGGGCTCAAGTAATTACACACTTCGAGTAGCCTTACTACAGATATAGAGACATCTCCAAAAGAGCACTCTGCCTAATTGCAGATTTGCGTGGTTGATGTCAGGATTAAAACCACAGCTGCTTCCCCTGGAAGAGCTATGAGGTGGCAGTGATGCCTCCCACAGTTTGTGTGGCACTAGGGTGTTGGGGGCACTGCAAAATGTCACTGCTGAGAGTTTCCACTGCCTTTCTTCTTTTCTTTTCTTTTTTTTTGTATGTATTTATTTTCTTTTTTTTTCTTTTAATGTATTTATTTGGTTGGTTGTTGGTTGGTTGGTTGTTTTTGAGACAAGTGACGTAAATACTCCCTATCACTGGGGAGCCACATCTGTTTTTTAAGACTAGATATCCCTCATCTAAATGCTTAGAGCAGTTTCCTACGAGAGCTATGCTTACACAGGCCTCTCTGCCTTTGCTGGTAGCTGGTGCTACCAGCTAGGACTCCCCTCAAGCCAGGGGACAGACTGGGAACATCCCACAGAGGGGTGTCAAGAAGAGGGATGCCAAGCACTGCCTGGAAATATCAGGAATTATCTGGCTCAAGGGGCTGAACTCCTGCAGGCAGGAATTAAATAGGTTTGGTAAGAGGAGCCAGATCAAGTTATTTCAGTGAGTTGTTCCATGTACGGGTTTGTCTTGCTTTACAAATGTCAAATGTGGGGATTGTGGGTTTGTTTTTGTTTGGGTTTTCTTTGTGTTTTGGTTTTGGGTTTTGTTGTGGTGGTTTGGGTTGGTTTTTTTTTTTTTTTTCTTTCTCCTTTGCCCTGTTGCTGTTAGACATTGCCTTGGGGAGTTAACTTGCTCAGACCTGTTGAGGTGCCCAGCTGAAAGGCGAGCAAGCACAGAGAAGTCCTTATAATGAAATTTTCCGGGCTACTAAAAGATTAATCTGTTTTTGCTTGCAGAAAATGACCAAATAGAAGGATGGCCTTATGTAAGAGGAAAGAAAGAGGCTAATAGGAATGTCCTGTAAATAGCAGGAAATAAGGTCTAGTGGAGAGTGTTCTTTTTCAGGTGCACTACTGCAAATCTTTAGTAGATTAAAAGGAAAAAGGGGTTGCTAGGATTGCCAGCACTGTGCAGTTATCTACATCTACAAAAAAAGGTCAAATGCCTTTAATGTGATCAAAGAACAGAGGTCAGACCTGGTTTACTGTGACTTTGGACTATCCAGTTAAGATGAGAGACTTGGACTCCAGGCATCAATAAGAGGATACAGATAACACAGCAGGAGCAAAAGAGAGCTGACCAAGAATCTTTAAAGAAGAGAAAAAGGAATTTAAAACAGACTCCTTGGAATGCAACTTGAAAAACAGGCAAGTAGGGGAAAAAAAGGGTAACAGAAATGCAAATATTTTCAGGTTTCCAGCTCTTTATGGTTCAGGTGCTTGATGAGCAGCTACTTTCTCTGAAAAGCAGGCAAAATATTAAATCAAAGAAAAAGGAGAATGTATGTACATGTGTATGCACTTTGAAAGCCTCCCGCTGAATTATAAATACCTTTGAATCATAAAATATAGAGCCTGTCAGTGGCTTCTATCGAAGTTTGAACATGCAATTTCACTTGTTCACAGCACAGCCTGTGTGAGCTATCATGTTAAAACCAGAGAGCAGTAAGAGAGACATGGAAACATCCTGTAGGTAAAAACAAAAATCCCCAGAAACCCAACTGACAGACTGAGTAATTATTAATGGGATTCTCAGCATGGTCAGGGGTTTGGAGCAGACTCTTCTAGGAATCAGCTTTTAACAGGCAGCCATCAATAGATGTATTGCAAGAGGTGAGGTTCTTCCTTCCCTTGGTAGTGGGGGGAGGTTAAAAATGTGAAGGCTCATCTCTAACAGGCAACAGCTGCCCTGGTGTAGTATAGATGTTGCAATGGGGACACTGCTGCTGGACTGGCAGAAGCAGTGGCTTGCAAGCCTCTCTCGTGGGCACCACCAAACGGAGGACTGCTGGAAACACTTGAAGCTGTCATGGGGTGGGGGCACCTGACCCTAAAGAATGGTGTGCTGGGGACCAGCAAATGACCCCAAAACTGAAGGTTTAGGAGCAGGCAGCCTCTCCAGCATTCCCTCCATGCCACATGCCTGGGCTGGAGAACAGATGTGCCAGGATGGGCTGTCACAGCTCTGGATTTGGGGAGGTCTATGGGGTTGAATGATGTGGGCCTTATGAGCAGTTGGGGAGCCACAGACAGAAGGGTAATTGGGGCTGCAGGTGCCATGACACTGGCAGGGTAGAGCCAGGCTGGCAATGGTCAGGGCTGGTAACAGCAACAGGCTCTGCCCACCCTGGGCAATCAGTCTTCACTTCAGGCCAGTGAGCCAGGACCAGTGGGGGACAAGCTTGGACCTCTCCCCACCTGCAGCAGAATCATGCCAGGCCTGGGGGCTCCCCAGAATGAAGATGCTGGGCCATGACCAGGGTTGCAGGTCTTGGTGAAGACAGTGGAGCAGCAAGGTGAATTATCGACCCTGACACAAGCATTAGAAGGGAGGACATGAAGTCTTGGTCTGTTGTGTGGAATGTGTGTGAAGGAATGAGATGTGTTGGATGTTTTTTCCCAACCATGCACAGAGCTTGTCAGCAGCTGCTGTTACTTTAGAGACCCCTGAAGGGTTGCGAAAGGTTGCTAAAGACATCCTGTCATGGTGGAAGATGGAGGATGTGAGGTGGTTGCACTGGTCTACAGAGCCTCCACTTATGGTTGCAGTGGTAGCCCACCTGTGGGCTGATGCCCTCACCCAGCTCCAGCCCCAAGAAGGTGCCTGATGCCCAGGGTTGGAGCTTCCCCTAGTGCCTCCTTGCCAGCCCCGCTCCCTGTCTGGGGTGGTGGGATGGATCCTGCTTGCTGGGTCATCCCTTGCCACCCCAGGGAGTCCCCATGGCTCCCACCACCCAGGCAGCCTCTGGCCCCAGTGACCTGGAGGGGGCCAGGGAACCATGGGCAAGGCAGTCTCATGAACTGCAGGCAGTAAAAAAAAAAAACTGTCAGGAATTGCAGAGCTGAACTTCAGGTCATGACTGTTGTCTGTAAGTCAGGGAGGAAAACAGTGACAGGAGCTGGAGACAGGGTGTACAGAGGAGGAGGGAGGTACCGCCTCTGCAGGCAAAGCCCAAGGAGCACAGAGGTCTGCCCAGGAAGGAAGAAGAGCTGCAAGCAGCTCAGCGAAGGTGGAGGAGGAAGCAGCTCTGATGGAAACAGTGACCTGGATTCTTAGCTCACTGAATTGCAGGAAGACTTGGAGTCTGAGCAGCCGGCAAAAAAAAAACAACCCTCCCCCCCCAAAGAAAAACGACACCCACACAAACAACAACAACAACAGAACAAAACCAAAAAACCTCAACCCAACACCAAAACATTGAGACTGTAGAAACTCGAATTAAAGCCTGATGAGAAACTGAAAGCCCTTCACCCAACCGTAAAGCTTTCTGGAAGGAGAAAAAGGATGGCACTGCATAAGAAAACAATTTTGAAGTCAAGCTGGACAACAGCATAGTCTTTCCAAAGCACTGGGAGAGGAATGTAGTTGAACCAGCAGGAACTTTCTCATCTGGACAATATACAGGAGCAGATCCAGGAGGCAAATCTCAACACGTGTCTAAGGCAGGCAGAGACAGTTACACTGCACTGGAAATGCAAGGGACAAAGCAATCTTCTCTTAACTCTTTGGACACTCCTCTTGTGCCACCTCAGTAAGTGGAAACTGGGTTATTCAGTAATTAGATATCATTATTGCATGTAATTATATCATATAAGCATCTTCTATTAATTTTCATTGCCACTAAAAAAGAAGTAGTGTGAGATGTAGCCACTAATCCAGGGAGATGTATGGACTTCTAGCAGCAACGTGTGGAAATCGGAACAGAGCTCTACAAAGCAAAAAACTTCCTGCTCTGGAGTGAGTGTGTATGTTTGTGATGCTCATTAAGGCCTTGAGACAAGGTGTCTGAATGACTGGAAGGTCCACAGGGAGAGGCTCACGCCACAGCACACCTTCAGACCTCTACAGTTTACTGGTGCAAACCCTCAGATGGATGCACTTGCATTGACTAGAGAGATTTCCACTGTTAAGCTTTTCTTCACGGATATAAAGAGCAAGTTAAACCCAGTTAGCATTATCTGGATTCAATATACATCAGTTACAGAGCCAGCTGGTTTAAAGTAATACCTTGAGGACAGAATTCTTCCCTCTCCTTCTAGCAGGATGTGCTGCTCAGATCAAAGGCCTTCAAGGTAGCTGTGCTGCCACCGGCCCCTTGGTGGGTTATCCTGCAAGCTGCCTTCTTTGTGCCATCTACATTTCTCACAGGGAGGTAATTCCTGTTACCCCATCCTGTGCCCAGGAAAGCTAGGCATTCATACCACTGCAGCCTGCCCAGCACCCACTGTGTGTGGTGGGAACCTTCCTGCCCCATCCCAGCTCAGCGTGGTCCCTTCCACACCTGCCTATGCACAGCTGACAAGCTGATGGGAATCTGGGGCAATCTGAGGTTCATTTTACTAGGCTGGGTGCCAGAGAAGCATGGAGCTGTGCTGGGGGAGGGTGAAGGGGGCTCCAAGCTATGAGTGTCCAGTGGAGGCAGCTCGTCCTGTTCCCTTCACAGAAAGCACCTGGAGAGACTGAAGCTGGAGCTTTGTGCAACCCTAAGGAAGAGTCCAGAAGTCTTTGCTACCATCTTTCATCAAGAGACAGACAGACATAGCTGAGGTAACTGGCACATAGGTAGTTAGCACTTCATCATGTAAAACTGCTAAGCAGTTGAGTGCTGTCTCTCCAGTCCCTCACACAGCACCAGAGAGGGTAATGCTGCTCTGTTCAGTCACAGCAAACCTGCCTTTGGTGGCACAGAGTAAAACCCAGTTTTCACCTGTCTCTTTGGAAGGCATCAGTACAGAGAGGTCCTAAAGAGAGGAAACAGAGGATCTAGAAGCTGTAGCTCACTAGGAGAAGCACAGCACTTGCTCATGCTTTTTTCAGCTCCTCCCTGCTAGCTCTCCGAATTAACCATCTTTTATTCTCCACTCCCATCTCTCAGACTGCAGGTCTCCAGTACATCCTCATGTGCCTCCTCTGCTCTCCAGCTGCTGCTCCTGCATGGACCAGTGTCCTGAGGCCCTGCATGGTGTCTGGCAGCTCTGTGCAGTCTCAGAAACCCTGGGGTGTCTGAAGTGGTGGGTAGGAAAATGGTGTCCTGCTTATCTGCAGCTGTACTGCCAGCCCCCTCCCCTGTTTCCTGTGGGCCTTTCCTGTTACTGTCTTTGGCTTCCATCCAAGTCTCGGTGGCATACCAAGAAGTTGCAAATGACCTCCAAAGTCTCAAGAGTTAGGCTGGAGTTGTGGCTGCCGGCAGAATCCATCTTAAAGCCATATTGTTAAAGGGACTCAGAATTTCTGATTATACACCAGGAAAAGAATCCATTTCTGGGACAACAATACCTACTGCAGCAGTGAAGCAAGCGGAGGGGGCTGATGATGCAGGGTCTCAGCACCATGCAGCTCACTGTGACACTGAGAGAGCAGCTCCTCTCTCTCCTTAAAAGGTAAGAACTGGAAGAAAAACTAGCAACCAGAAAAGTGTGTTCACAGGAGAAAGAATTTATTCTATTTGCAGATTCAGCTGCCCAGCACAAACAATATTTGTTAGCACTGGCAGGTAAGGGTACAACATGGTCTATCATCTTTATTTCTGCTCATTATCCAGCCCCCTCAGGTGAGTGAGGGCAGGGGTCTAAACGGGATAGGTCCAGTGGAGGATCTCCCATGAGGGAATGAATTCCATTAGCTGAGAACTTCTTGCAACCTCCTTCAGCCCTAATTTTAGGATAAATCCATTAACAGCATGTAGGTTTGGGGCTTTTTCCCTGTGCCTTTCCTTGTCTCTTCTCAGCCTGCTAGTCTCTTTAAATATTCAGATGTGCAATGCTTTCCTGATCACAAAAGTCAATTGGAAATAAAACAATTAAAAAAAAACCTGATGTCACTCTGAAGTTCATTGATGGCATGGGTATAAACCAGACACAGCTTTAACAACAAAGCACATTTTCTCCCGTGGCTGCCTCACTTACTGGTAATGGAAACAGGAAAATGTTGCCTTTTTCCAGAGTGCATTATCATGAATCCTTGGAGTAGCAACGGTGGTCCTGGAGTGCAGTGCCAGGGTGACCTTAAAAGGTGGAAAGCCTTGCCTGCCAGCAATGAATGGGGGCTGCCCTATGGCTGGTACCTGCACCAGTCGCAAGGGACTAAGCCCAAGATAAAGCCCAAGGTGGAGTTTCCCATGTGCTGACCTACCAGCAGTTTAAGGCAGAGCCCCTCTGTGTGCTCTGACGTTGTTACCGGCTCCAGAACAAGCCATGTGGGCAAAGTGGCCCGAGGAGTCTCTGCAGGCAGAACAGGCTGTGAACAAGCCAAGCTCTGTGAATGCTGAGGTGAGGGAGTTTTGCCGAGTGCCGGCACCGGCCTTTTCCCGCGGGATGTTCACCTCGCGCAGCGCCCTGGGTGCTTCCCATGGATGGAGCGCTCGGGCCCCTCTTCGGTGCCCTCTTCCGTGGGCTCCATCTCCATGCGGGCGGTGATGGCCGAGGCCTCCCAGCACCTCGCTCCGGCTGCTCCACAGCCCGCTCAGCACCAAACCCCGCTTGGCTTTAGGGATCAGCAGCGAGCCCCGCGCAGCTCCTCTCCCGCCGGGGCCGGGGCGGGACGCGGTGCCGTGCCCCGTGCCGTGCCCGGTGCCGCACGGCCAGGCGCGGTCCGCAGTGGCACCTGCTGTCGGGCCCCGGCAGCGCCGCCGCCCCGCTGCGCTACGGCAGCGCCGGCTGTAAACTCCTGGTTTGCCAGGGACCAGGGACAATGGGATTCGCTCGACCTAAGAAATGCTGGTGGGATTTAGGCTGGACTGCAAATTTAAGTCCTTCCTTTCAGTAGGAATTTTGCCTGCCTGAGAACCTAAGGCATTAATTGAAGGGTCAAATGACTGCAGGAGTATCTTCCCACACACGCTCAGTGGGCAGCTATGCCTTGTGTCTCCCATAGCTCTAGTGCCAGTGGTGTGGGGCTCACATTATCCTTTCCCCTCCCCAAGCCCAGCAAACCAGCCAGTATTATGAGGCACAGTTCTGCTCACACAGACTTAGAAACTCCATTCGGGAATAGGTAACACAAAAAGAATGCAATGGCGCTGAATTTCAGGGATCTTCAGCTTCCCCCCCACCCCGCCCCTGGTTTCTCAAGTTGGGACTTCATCCCAGATGATTACATGCTTGGCCAGGCATAGCAGAGATCAGCTCTTCCTTCCTGTTTATGCAGCCCTGGGCAAACTGGTTGTACTTTGTTCAGAAGAATTAACAGCAACCAGCATCATGGTCAGCTCATTTCTATCATCATCACTGACCTCGACCTGTCAACTGCTTTAGCTGCTTCTTATATGTTGGCAAAGACACTCAAGCCACAAGTCTTTTGGGGCATGCAAGGACAATAGAAGGAAACATTTGCCTGATGTCTGATGTTACCGCAAAGGGCTAGCCAGTGCACATAAATAATTTTACTTATGATGGAAAAAATTAATGAGAAAATTGCAGGCATAAGACCTGCATTTCTAAGGAGATATCTGCTCCATGATGGTGTTCCAGTTCTGGTGGAATTAGCCCTTCTCAGCAAACTCGCAGTCCTAAATCTGAAAGGCTTTTGGGCTCAGGTAGAGCATGGTACTAGTCACAGAAGCTCCTGGAGTCATTCCCTGTTTTCTATCCCCACTCCTACAGTGTCACCCAGATTTCCCAAAAGGGGCAGCTGCTCCCATCTGACTAGTTCTAATGTGGAGTATGACTTAAATGCAAGACACCAACTATCCAGTTCCAGTCCTTCACGGAGTTCTTCCCTTTGTTCATTTTGGCTTTTCCCTCTTGCATCAGAAACACCCTTGTTCAGATGCAAGCTGCTGCTTGTTATCATGTCGGATCATTTTGCATCAAAAGAGATCTTGTCTATGCATGAAATAAATCCTAGTTATAAAAGAAGATAAAAAGGTAGATTCCCTGGGGTTGAAGATGAGGCTGTGGGATTGTCTTAAACCCTGGGAGATTAACTTCTGATTCTGCAAACAAACTCTATGCGTGAAATGTTGCCTGCTGGAGCCAACTCCTCCTGTTAGAATTAATGTGTTGAGACTCTCTATGTGAAGGCTGCATCTCTGGGAAGTATAGTGGTGGACCACTGTCAGTGCAGAAAACCTACATGCATGACCAGCAGGCATAAATTGGAGAAGTCAGGCTGTTTTCAGTGGATTTACTGTACATTTAGTAACATTTCATTGTTATTTTATATATGTTCAATTTTACTGATTGATCATCCAAGCAAAGGGGTTTATAATGGCAGCCACTGCAGATCAGGAAGACAATACATGTGAGTCCCAGCAGAGCTCACATCACTGCAGCACCAAGCATGGGATTACATAATTTGGAAGCGTGGGCACCTGTCTCTCACTCTTTTGCACTAACTTGAATTTGTTTTGTGGAGAAGCACATAGAAGAAAAGCCTGCTTGGCTGTTTTTGAAGAGGAAAGAGATGGACAAAGGCACAAACACCCTAGAAAGGGCATGCAAAGACAATTTTAAGATGGGTTCAACAACAGATATTCAGATGCGAAGAAGAAATTCTTCAGTAAGCACAGGTGAGAGAAGCTGTTCTATATAGGGATGATCTAAGAAAAAAATGGGAGTTCAGTAACATCACAGAAAGAGACAGTTTTTGTTTTGTTTTGTTTTGTTTTCCCCAGAGATTTGGAACTAAAGGAGAGAAATTTGATATAGGTAAAGCTATGGTTATAGAGCTGTCAGTCTCACCCAGGCCAGCATCACCACTAAATGGCATTTGGAAACCAGACAGACACCAGAAACTGTCTCAAATACTGGGAATTGTGAAAGAGGTGGTCACAACGATAACTTTGAATGTATCCAGGATGCTGTTCAAATGCACAGAGAAGATACAGAGCTGGAAATTTGGACTGCAAATATATGGATAACAGGACAACACAGCATGCAAAAAAACCACCTAAAAGAACATGGCAAACAGGCTTCAAAATGACACGGTAATCTACTGATCTTGAGGTCTGGAGGTGCCACTACAAAATAATGAAGTGCTATTGCACTCTTGCTGACTCGAGACTACACATGCAAATTACTCCAGGCTGTATTAACAAGCACATGTGGACCTGGGACTAGAGTAATGCATAACACATGCCAAAGTAGTGGCCAAAAGGGGGCTCAAGAGTCACAGGGGGTATGGGAAGACTTCAGGGCACAGTAAGCTATGACATCTCCTTGTTGCAAAAGATGAGAAAAATTAGGAAGCACAAGAAAACTGTTAGCATTTTGCTGAGTTCTCAAATCTGTGCCTGCTAAATTAATGTTTTAAGTAAAATAACAGGATTTTATAGCATGTTTCCAACTAGTCATTTGACAGCTTTCCACAGATGGTCTGAACTGCATATGAAAATATAATACAAGTGGAAAATTCTGTGTCTAACTTTACAACATCCTTACACACTCTCTTACACACGCACCTTCTGCATGTCCTGCAGCAACAGTCTGAATGCAACAACTTCATGACCACTGCCAGTTTTGAGGTGGTGAGACAAGGCTGGAGAATTGGAAGCTGAAGAAAACTAGTAGGAAAGAGTGATGTTCTCAGTAGGAAAATAGAGTGTGGAAAAACAAAGGGCTTGCAAGGAAAAATGAGGGTATCAGTGAAGGTAGTGCTAGCAGCATTAGGAGAGGGCAGAGGTTGGCTGAGGTGCAAGATGGAGACAAACCCATCAGGAGTGGGGGGCCAGCAGAGCTGTAGGTGCTAGCTGGAGCCCTCCAGGCAGATGAGATGATCTCCAGAGAGACTATCCTTTAGATGGGAGGAGAGAGGGGCAGGGGTGCCAGAGACTCCCAGGTGGAGAGAGCAGGGCACAGATGGTTGAAGCAAGGAAGGATTAATAATGCGGCTCAGGTGAGGATGGAGGGAGGACACTGGGGAACTTGGTCCAGAGGCTCTTGTGGAAAGGGAGCTGTTGTCAGAGAGGAAAAGCAATTCTGAGAAAAAGGAGGGATTATGATCCAAAGGGAATTTGCAGTCAATGGCACCAAAAGCAGCAAGACAGCCACAGGGATGGGGATGAAGGAATGAGAGGCTGTGAAAGATGGTGATGCAAGCACTGGCATAAAAGTATAGATCAGAGCTATCACGCTGAGGGGGGAGTTGGCTGTGGTGCTGGCTGGAATTTCCCATTCAAAGGTCAGCAAAGAAGAATGGTGGGTCTGTGGGGGGATTTAGGAACAGTGAGAGATTATAACATGCTACTGTTGCAGAGCTCAATGAAGGAGCCTGGAAGAAACTGAGGATGCAGAAAGGTAAAGGATGGAATAAGGCTAGAGGTACAAGCTATTATGAGGTGAGAGGTGATGCAGTTTCGGGGCATTTGGATAGGCAAGAGCAGTGAATGAGAAATGCTGTTTACTGTGTGTAAGAGACAGGGAGATTGCAGGAGGGAAGCAAGCCTGGTTCAGTCTTGGGAGAAGCTGGCAGTACCCTGCACAGGGGTAGAGGAAAGAGAAGGACTGTATGAAGGAGTAGCTGGAGCTGGTGGGTAGGAAGCCTAAGGGGAAGGAAACTGGAAAAGAAGGACTGGGAGAGAGGGTGGAGTGCGAGGTGCTAGGGAAGACCCCAGAAGATGTGAAGAGTAGGGAGGCTGAGAGGAAGCAAAGGGTACAGCAGTGCAACAAGGCTTTGTGTGGCTCAGGAGTGTGAGAGGAAAGGGGATGGGAGTCAGAGAGCAGAGCTAGTGTGAAGATGGAAAGGATGGAGAGATGGAAATGTTCCAAGGTGGGAGGGGGAGAGACAAATGAATAGGCAAATTATAACTAATGTAATAATTAGCTGCTACAGCAGTAATCTGATTTTTGCCCCCCCAAAAAAGAGGATGAGGCAGGGAGCTCGTGAGTGAGGAGGAGGTGGCAGGATGAGGCCAGCAGAAGAGCAGAGGTGGGCCAAACCCACCTGGGAGCAGCAGGCAGCAGATGCTGGGGCTGCAGTTCCTATGGCAACATATGCAGGCAAATGCAACAAGTGTGCGAACATGGCCTTAGCAGAGGGCAGCTCAGTTCATTTTCATGCTACGCTCCTCAGGGTGTGAGCAGAGCTGTGCACCACTCTTGGGTACCAGGGCTACAGGTACTGAGTATCACCTACTGAGAGGTACATCACCTCTCACCCCTCAGTTACTGGTATAACAATACCCTGAGTTAACCAGTATGAGTTACTAGCACGGATGAGGCTGGGCCCCCTCACTGCTGAGAAACAGGTTCCTTGTGCTCCTTCTCTTGGATCCTCAGCATCCTGAAGCTCATCAGAACAAGGTGCGTGTGTGCTGTGTGGTGAGGAGGCAGCTCCACTGTGAACAACCTTTGGAGGGGACAGCAGGAGAGTGAGCATCCCTCATGCACCTGCACCTGGGGGATTAAATCTCCAGTGCCCTGGCTCAGCCTGGCCTGCTGCAGCCAGCACTTTCCTCTGTAGGTGCCTTCCAAAGAGTCTGTCATAGAGTGGGGCTGGTGTGCTTACAGCAGACAGAAATAGCACACATTTTTCACAGGCTGGGGTCTTATTCTTTATTCCTCGGTATATTTTTGGCGGAATTTTCCCTCCCTCTCCCATAATTAAGCGGTGCTTTGGTTGTGCAGCTACCCTGCAGCATTATGCTATGTCCTACACGAAACAGCTGGAGAGACAGCACAAAGGCCATTTTTTCCATTCAAAGAAGCAGTGGTTCCTAATGCGCTGACTCCCAAAAGAAAGGACGTCCCTGATGGGTGCTCAGCAAAGATGCTGTTCTGTGTGCCTTCAAGAGGCACCCTGGCAGAGGAGACAGCTGGCAGAGTGAGGCCAACTCATTCAGGCCCTGTTGTCCAGGCTGCTCCCTCTTCTCCCCAGAGCAGCCTTGATGCTGCATGAGTTGCATCAGCCCTCCAAAGTAATGCTTGGGGTTTTACAGCCGTGTCTCAAAGTGCAGCTGCATGCAACAGCAGAGGGAGCTCTGGGAGAGGAAGAAGAGCAGACGAAGCCTGGCAGGAGCAGTCCCGGGGAAGGAGGGAGGCAGGCAGGAGTTTGGCAAAGGTAATAGCAGCAGCTCTGCTGCACCCAGGTAAGGGAGCCTTTAAACAGCATAAAGACATGAGGGAAAAAAAAGGGGCTTGAGAGAGAGAAGTGGTTGAAAAGAGACCACTATGGAAACGAAAGAAGAACTTTACATATAAAAAGACATGAATGAGGCACGCAAATGTCTGTGTGCTCTTTGTCTTGTGAGATTTAAGATTTAGACTAACTTCACAGTCTCTGGTGCTAAATAGCTCTGAGGGGGAGGAGGGTATCTTAGTTACTCGAGGAGTGTTTTCTCGGTATTTAAACGTTAACATTTTCTTTCTGAGGAGAATGTTCCGTGTTGAGCACTGTTCTCAAGTCAAATCCATTTCAGAAAGTTTCAGTGACATTTTGAGAAGCTCTAGTGCCATGAATTCACACCAGGATCAAAGCAAAGCAGTGAATATGCCTTTGTGGCTGTGTAAATGCATCCATTGGAAGATGATGGCTGTTTCTGCCACACGTGGGATGACAACAATACCAACTGGCCACATCACAGCGCCTACAAAGCCAGAGCGTGGATATGACTCTCAAGCCACAGAGATCTGAGAAGGAAAAAAAAGATATTCTGGTCTTTCCATCCCTTGTTCCCCATGGTCCCGGGTGCAGCACAAGAGCTGGCGTGATTCATTCTACAGTCTCTGGGCAACCCAAGGGAAAACCGCCTGCTAATTTCAGTTGCTAATGTCAGAACGTATAATTAATCTGACAAAGGAAAATGTTATTTTGGGGGTTATTCCTTCTCCTGCTACCTTTTTCCATAAAGTGATAAAATAAGCTGGGGTCTGGGGGAGGTAACATATTTAGGTGTTTTGTGGTGGCTGTACAGTGTTGGTAGTGAATTCACTACTGTGTAATACATAAAAACATCACCAGTGCTTTTTCCAATTAATTTACACAGAGAAGGCAGGATGGTTTGTCAATTACAGTAAACTGCTTCCCTTCACATATGTATAGTACTCTTCCCTTGTATATGTCCTTGAAACAGGAGATAAAGCAGGTTTTAAATGAGTGTGCGGAGTGCCGTGGCAGCTGTGGATAGGAATCACAGGAATACTTGGGATCTTTAAGGTGTTAAAGATGTTAAAGCAGAGTGGATAGCATGATGCTAAACTGACAGTGAATATCTAATTATAGAAGCTTTAAGGACTGGAATACTTTGATTTATTGTCATTGTATTTGAAAAAGTATTGGGAAGAGGATTTCAGATGTGGATTTACATCACGTTGCTGTTTTCCCTTGGGCAGAGTCTCTAGAATGGAGCAATTGATTTTGTTTGATCTATAATATGTACACATAACTAGCAGAAGCTGCTGCAGTTAAAGTGGAAAGACAAATCTACCCATTTCAAACAAAATCAACTTCTCTTAGTGCTGTGTTGGCAAGCCTGGGTTCTGCAAGCTTCCAAGCACAAACACAGTAGCCCTGTTGCAGTTGTTGAGGTGGGAAAAGGGCTCCAAGTCCCTCTAGGTCCCTGATTAAGGATCCCCATTTTTAAACAGGCTTTTTCTACTCTCATTCTACTGAATGACTGGTGTTTTCTTTGCTCCATGAGAAAATAGGAAGACAGAGAGAAGACGCAGCAGGTAAGAAATAAATTGTATGTTAATGCCCTACTCCTTTTCTCTGTTTTTTTGACTGGTCTTTCTCAACTTTTATTTTATTTTATTTTATTTTAATTTATTTTATTTTATTTTATTATTTTATTATTTTATTTTTGTAATGGTACAGCTGCATCCATCATCTTCAGCCCTTTGAATGACTGGAGATCAGTCATTTGCAGGCTCTGAGCATTTTGGTCCTGCATATGTTCTTTCTTTTTCCTCCTGCTGCTCTGAAAGCTCTGCCCAGCTGTGCGCCTCATTATGCCCTTGTGGCTAGGCTATTTTAAGAAAACTTCTTCTGAAAGAATAACAAAATCAGCCAGCTCTAACTATTGTAACTGTGGGATTGGGGAAGCAAAGGTTAAGTGCTAGCATAGGTATAGCTAAGCACTCTGAAGATAACTGGCCTGCCATTTCTTTTAAGACCACCATTTTCCTAGGTGGGGGAGGGCATTCAGGTTTTGTGTCATGCCATTTACCTGAGAAAGCCAGTTGAGATCTGAAGAGGGAAGAAGGATTTTCAGGCATGATTTGAAGAAAAAAATAACAGACTGAAATGTCCTGGGGGAGGCAGGGAAATTGTTCCATTGAGATGGGCTGGACAAGCCATGGCAGCTGAAAGTTTCTTTTGGTCTTACCCTGCTAATTCTGGTTATGATAGGGTCTTATTTTTTATTTCCTATTCAGCCTCCATGCTTAACATTTTGGAAACAGGGGTGAGTAGAAGAGATAGAAATCATGGAAGTAGTAAAACATAAAATTAAGAAAATAGGAAGAGCTAAGCAGATGAAATGGACTAATTTAGTCACAGACTTAACACCTCCCCCCCCCCCATCTTCTGTCTCTAAAGATCTGAAGGTATTCAGCACCTCAGTGGTGCTACCTGGCATGCTGCCGAGTTGGGATCTGAGTATGAAGATGCCACATTACCAGGTACTACATTTGACTGTCACAGGCTCTATCTCAGGTTGACCAAGCAACGCAGAACCTTATTCCTGTTTCTAACAAATTAAAGTCCTGCTGAATCAAGCAGCCAGGGTGAAGGGCAGGTAGTGGTGTTTGTAAGCAGCACAGCTTCCTGCCTTCCTGTCATACCTCCCTTCCTTCTCAGATGATGCTGTGTTTTGTGAATTTATTGATAAAGACCATTGATATTGATACCATTTGTTGGTATATCCACTGCATGAAAAGTGAAAACTCATGAAAACTAGATCTTCTCTGTAGTCTAAAGCACCCAGCAGAAGTTGTTACATTATTCCCGCTGTCACTTGAAAAACTTTGCTGAGCTGCAGTGTGACAACACACGCTGCTTACCAAGCACACCATCGTGGCTGCTCCTCTTGTTTCAAAATACAAAGGTACTTAGCAAGAATGAGGCCCCATCCCCCAAATCTCCATTCCATTTTTAGATGGCCATATTGCACATCGAGTGACTGACTTCACATGATCACAAATGAATTAGAAGAACTGGTGAGCACATTGTGGAATTTTGGATGTAATTAGAAAGGGGAAGAAACTGCTTTATAACTAAACCAGTCATTCTAATGTTGTGAGGTCTACCTCAGAAGGTCCTTTTTTTCAGCACAAAGACAAGATGAGAGTGACTTTTTCCAACGAGGAAGTTCAAAAGCTGGGAAAGAGTCGTGGCTCTGGAGCAGAATGGCTGGCTTGCAAGGCCTCCAAAGGTCACCATGCTTTTAGTATAGCAGCTGTGTCTGTTGTTTGAAGACAAGCCAAATAGTGAAGCACCTTCAGAAAAAGCAGTAATGTGGGCATGGATAATTATTTAAGATTGAGTTATAAAATAGTAAAGAAATGTGGCAAGAATAAGGAAAGGAAAGGAATGGAAAAGGATGGAATTATAAATGAACCTAGCAGGGTAGGGGCAAAGTTTAGTTTTTTTTTTTTTTTTTGTTTTTTTTTTTTTTTTGGTAGTAGTGGAGAAACATGCTGCTTTGGTTTTTTGGGTTTTTTTTAGATATCTTTGGGATTGTCAGTAAAACTGTAGCTAAAGGAGAACTGTCTGACATGATTTAGTTAGACTTGCCAAAAAGCTTTAACATTGCGTGCTGGTCACAGGGCACACTGAGCTGCAGCAGCCTTGCAGTGCAGAAGTGCAGCCCTCGGGTGACAGGTTTTCCTCTCATCTCTAGAATCTCAGAGCCCCTGATCCCCTCACCCTTGGGCTGGCTCTCCACACAGAGGCCTCTCTGCAGCCAGCTGTGGGCACAAGCAAAGCAGGACCTTGTCAACATCACCTGACTGCAGGGCAATAAACCAGCTGCCAACATATTGCCCAATTTTGCCTGGAAAGTCAGCCTGCTGCTGCTGTGGGAGGTTGCAGGATGCAGAGGTGGCACTAATGGCTGGCTGGGTGGCAAGTGGCAGGTCGGGGCTGATAAGCATGACTGCATTCCCAACCCCATCTTCCTGCCCACATGTCCTGGATGAGCACCACAGACTGAACTGTTCAGTATTTAGAAACCTTTTTTCTTGGCATGGGTGGCCAGCATCCAAGTGAAGTGACTCATATGCATCCTCCTTCTTATTTAAACTGGAGTCTCCCCTTCAAGCTTTGCCCATTCCATGAAGCCAAATCACCATGTTTCCAGAGAGGAGAAAGCCAGTTCCCTACCTGCATCTCCCCTCTATGTTGCCATCTGCACTTCTTCCCAAGTAACTGCCTCATCTACTTCTTAATTTTCCCCTTAATCTTAAATTTGCTTGTGAGAAAAAGTTGTGTGCCCACTCAAAGCCAGGACTGAAATATTTCTCAGTATGGATTTTCTTCACTGTTTTCTGAGGAACCACTGGCACTTGCTGGTTTTGGCACCATCTCTTCCTTATGGTCACCTTCTGCTGCTGTCCATCCTGCACCTGGCTCCCTTGGACTCCTCCTGGACAATGTCAAGCAGGCGTATCTGAGATGTACATGATGGCCATTTGAGTGAAAGAAGAACTGGAAAACAACTTGGAATAAATTGTCATCTTTTCAACCTTGCCAAAACCATAACTTCATTTTTTAAAAAAAAAATTTAAAAAGATACAAGAAGGGGGATAATGGTAAGGTGGAAAAATCTGACATATTTTGCCTTGTCAAGGTTCGGGAATTTGAAAAAAATAAACTAAAATGCAGTTATAAAAACAAAGGGGATGAATTTATCCTATGAGGCATACGGCTGCATCACCATCGCTTGTTAATGTAATCACTAATTCAGTTCTCTGAGTCAGAGACCAAAATAACAATATTATTTTATTTTAATTGTAAAGGGCTAACATCAAAACTGTGCAAGTGGAAAGAAACCATTTTTCCTCCACTGTCTGTTTTATCACGTCATCTCTTTTGTCACACGGAGTAACATGGAGCTGGCTGACATATTTCTGCTGAAACAACCCTGGAGACTGTAGCAGGAGAACAGAACAGCTGGGACATATATTTGCCACAAACTCATCTCTCTTAGGTTTTTAACTCCCCACCTCCTCTCTCTTCTATCCCACCTCAGCATGTCTCAGGCAGCCAGAGACAGAAACAGCCATCTGGAAAGAGCTGCCCAAAAGCACTGAGACTTTAGCCCAGGGAAGACCAAACCTGAGACAGGGGGAAAGGTCTTTGCTAGAGAAGCTTGAAAGGAAGAAACATAAGAGCTTTAAATGAAAGAAAATTTGAGTTACCTTTAAATACATAGCACAACAAGAGGAAAAAAACCCCAAAGCAAGCAATCCAGCATACGTTCTGTAGGAGGTAAGTCTTTTACACTTGCATTTGCCCCGTCAGAGAGGAACTCTAATTGGATCTGGATCTATCCAGTTCCAGGTGCCTTCTGGCTCAGGTCCCCAGAGCTATTCATTTGTTTTGCTGGTGCGCCTCAGCTTGGCACGGTGTCTCGATTGCCAAGTGAATGTGGATCCAGCTAGCTCTGACCAGCTCTGGCATTTGAAAAAAATCCTTTTTCTTCCGCTTGAATTTCTCTGCCAGCTGCTTGCGAGTCAGGATTTCCCAGCTAGCAGCTCCTGTTATTATCTGTTTTCACTTGCCTTGATGTTTACCAGATTGGACTGCTTTTATCTCTATTAACCCTACATCATTGTAGAGCCCCAGTATGACACACCCTGTGTGGCTTGGGCACTGGGTTGGAGAAAAAATAAATGGATAATAAACTCACCTTATGAGGAAATGGGGAGGTCTAAACTGCTGGCCAAAAATAGCACAAGTGTTGATGATCTCAGGGAAGAAAATAACTAAATGGCCAAATGAATTTATTAAAAATCAAAGCTTAAAATAATTGACAGCTCATTAGACTAAATATGAACTCTGCTAAAATTCACCAGATGAAAATGTTGGGATGAAAATAGCACTGAACAGCTGAGAGCAGGACAAGCTGGCCTGATTTTCTCTAGTCTCAGAAGCTGAAGTGTTGCAAAGAAATGCTTTCATTTGTAACCCTAGGTACACCTTACAGTCACTTAGACCTTCAGAAAGTCCAATTAAAAATGCAGCTGAAAATATAAAGGGGAGATTCTCAGTCTGTAAAGGGCTATAAAGCTATTCTGAATAAGCACCTAAAAATAATTTCTCATCTTTCCTCCAGTTCCTAGAAATCATGGGGATGAAGTAAAATTTGGAAGAACAGGAGCCAGTTTGTTTTGGGGTTCTTTTAATTAATTCTTCATCAAATTCAATATATTTTCAAAGCATAATAGCTTACATCCCATTCCAGTTAAAAAACTCCACAGTTTGGTCACTTGTCAGGTCAGTGCTCAGCAAAGACTTTAGATTGTTGATGTCTTTCCAGTTGAAAGAGGAAAGAAAATTTCTCATGGTTTTGGGGTGAGGATTAGGGTTGGTCCGGCTCCTTCCTCCATGTGCTGTGTTCAGCCGCTGGAGTTGCAGTGGAGGGATCAGTGCCTGAGATCAGAACGGCTTCCGCCCCGTCCCCAAGCTAAAGCTGCTTTTGACTTCATGGTTCCCTCAAGGGCTCAAGAAAGATGCAGGAACCCGAACATTTTCGTAATTTTCATTTTTTTCCTAATTTGAACTTGTCGCTGTTTTATTTACCTCACGTAATACACTTCATTTACCTCCACAACGACAGCAAACCACAGACTTTACTACCAGACGTTTCGCTTTTACTGCTGCCGCTCCAAGCAGCGCCCCGGTGCAGCGTTCGCCGCTCCCGGCACACACCCCCCCCCGCCCTGGGATTTGCTGGGGTCACGCTGAACAGACCCACCCGCCCCCGGCCCTGCCCCTGCGCCCCGAAGCCGATCGGCTGCCGGCGGCCCCGCAGGCACCTGAGCCCGGCAGCGGCAGCGGCGGCTGCGCGAAGGAGGGGGGGCGGGCGGGAGGCGAGCGGGCGGGCGGGGCCGGTGGCACGGGGCGGGTCGTGACGGGACCGGCCGCCGGAGCGGCCCGGCCCCCACGTGCGCGGCGGCGCGGGAGCCATTGGCCGCCGCCGGGCCGCGGGCGGTGCTCTGGGCCGCGGGGCCGGCCCTCGCCGCCGGTGCCGTCCGTGCGCCGAGCCATGCGGGAGCGCGCTGCGGGGCGCCGCTAGGAGCCGAGCACCGCCCGCCGCCTGCATGGCAGCGCCGCGGGAGTGACCGCCCCGGAGAAGGTCTGCGTCCTCACGGCCCGGCCGGGCGGGTCTCGGGGTCCCCCAGCCCGCGGGGCCGTCCCTGAGGTGAGGCGAGCTCGGGGCCGGCGGGAGGCGGTCGGGCAGGCGGCGGAGGGGCCACGGAGGAGGAGGAGTGGAAGGCACAGGCACCCTCTCCCCTCCTCTCCTTCCCTGCGCTTTCCGTTGCGCTTGCTTTAATTTGATTTTTTTTTTTCCTGCCTTCAAAACGGCCTGGACTGATTTGCGTGTATTGCTGCCAGCGCCCGTGTGCCTCGGGGGCTCCTCAGACCCTTGGCAGAGCCGCTGGTGGGGCCCTGAGGAGCTCTGTGGCTTTCCGGGGGTTGCGCATCCACGCCGGACGTGGCCGCGTGTGCGGAGGGCGAACGGCACCCCGTGCCGTGCCGGGCTGTGCCGTGTTGTGCCGTGCCGAGTGGCGGCGATAGCGTGGCCGGCTGCGGGTCTGGGAGTGCAGCGTGCTCCTGGGGAATGCGGCTGAAAAGAGCGAGCCCCCTTCCGAGACCGGTGTGCCCATGTGGGACCGCCGGCTGCGCGTCTTTTGTACCAGGTCAACTGTTCTTGGTGGTGCACCTCACGCAGATTAAAGGGGCCTAAGCCAGTCAATAAAACACATCTTCAGGACAAAAACAGCCCTTGTCAGAGAATCGTCCTGTGTTTTAACGAGGCACGTCTCCTCCCTTCCCCCAGCTCCCCTGTACGTGGCAGTTCCCACTCCAGCTCCTTGAGTATCCCTGAGCCTGGCACACCAGCTCCTCTGTCTTGCAACCTCCATTTCCCCCCTGTCACAAGTGGTGCCACTGCTGTTAAACAAACACGAATTCGGGCACAGAAAGCTTGTCACTTGCCCAGCATCCTTTAGGGAAGCTGGTCTGCAGTCAGCGGGGGGATGCAGGCTGTGCATTTGCAGCATGCCAGCAGCCCATGGCAGTTTCTTCTCTGGACGCTCCTAGTGTGCAAGAGCCATGAGGTAGGTTACTCAGACTTGAAAATGGAGGACGGTAGTGGTAACCAGCCTGTTGTTTGGTGGAGTAAATCTCAGCAGTACTTCCTGTAATGGTGGTGCTGAAAGTGATGTTTTACTTGGTTTAGCTGCTGGTGCAGAGAACAAAGCATCTGCAGTACTAGTTTTGGGGTATCTGCTACTCATAAGCATTGTTAGAGATAGCTTTTTTTTAATGTAGAGAAGTATTTTGTTTTTTTAGCATTGTGTCTGTCAGCTGTGATAAGAAAGGATCTTTTCTGTCTCTAAAACTGAAGGTGGGGAATAGCTATGCCCCCTTGTTTGGGAGAGGGCTTTAAGATGTGAGAAATTTGCAGGAACAGCACTGAGATTTTGATTCCACAGCTCTGAGCTATCAAGAAAACACTCATCTAGCACATTGTTACAAAGTCCCTTTCAATGTGTCTGGTTTGGGGTTTTTTTTGGTCCTTTTTTTTGTCTTTTTGTGTGTGTGTCCCTTTCTGGTGGCAAAGGAAACCCCCCTTTCTTCAAACTTAGCGTAAGGCTTGGTAGTATAGAAAGGTTAGTGTTATGTTATTTACTCTTTGTTGCTATCTTTAATTCACCAAGCCTTGCTGAGGCCAGGGTCCTATTAATTGTCTGTGATTTACAAATCCCCTATAAACCTTTTATTGTTAGTTGAAACTGATTTGATGAGGTCCTGAACTAGGAATATGCTGCTGTGGCTCATACTCTCTGTGCTGTACACCATTTTCTCCCGTGTTTCTGAGTAAGGATTGCCTTCAGAGTAAATTCATTTGGTGCTTTGCCTGTATCTTGCTTAGTGTGAAAAACACTTGTCTGTTATATCTGTGTTTTTTTGAACATAATAAGCAAGGATTATTTAAATAGGTACTGTTATTTGCAATTGAGATTACTTTGATAAAGATACAAAGTTTACAAAGGCCACGTGAGGTAACATGGGAAGGGAGAAGCATCGAGCAGTAATTTATTTTGTAAGATCCAGATATGCACCCAGTTGTATGTATCTGTAACTGGACTGACTTCCTTGGTCAAGAGGGGGGACAGTAATCTGTCTAGAGTGTTCAGACATGGAGGAGGAATTCTAGAGCAGCAGCACCAGCAAAAGTTTGCATGCTGTCTTCACTGGAAGGTAGTTTATTAATAGGAGCAAATTTGTGTAATAACAGTGCAAGAGAGTGAAAGCGCTTAGGTGCTTGCCGTGGAAAGATAACTAGTGGCCATTGCCCTAACACACAGCTAGCTGCACATGTGAAATGTAGTTCTTGTGGTCCAGTTCTTTCTCAGCCCGGTGTTCCTGTTGCCTCAGAGAAGCCTCCTTCTCTTCTGTAGCAGGAGGTGGGTGGTGGTATGGAGATACCCCAACTGTACATCCTGTGTAGGGGCAGCTTTCTTGAGTGTGTGCCTGGAGAGCAAGAAAAAGCTAACACCGTTGGTGATACGCTTGCACTAGGTCCTGCCGGCGTCAGGAGGATAACAAAATGAATGCTGGTGGAGAAAAGGGTGCGTACGTCCCTGTGGTCAGAAGCATTTGTGACCATGTGTGTTGTGGTTTGGTGCACTTTTATAAGAAGTGACTGTACTGAAATTTCCTGCTGTGAAGTTTGTTCTTTCAATTCCTTCAGGTCTTCCTGTTCCTTCTGTGTATTGAGATTCCATTCGAAGTTTGTTTAGGCCAGTGGGACTAAGTGCATTTTGTAGTGGGTCCTGTACCAGTGGCTGAGTTTCTTTCCTATCTTGTGTTCTCTGATGGCACCAGCTGCTGCCAGTTCCTCTTGCCGCATACTGGCGGGCTGGCTTGGGATGTCTTGCAGGCAGAGTGCTGCCTCAGTGCCTCAGCCCAGGGTCTCCCTGTGCTTTCTCCTGCACCACTAAGAGACAGAGATGAGTTTTGATACAGGTACATGGACACCGTGATCACCGAGGTTGAATTAGTGTCCTGAAGCTTAAAGCATTTAATCACTGTGGGGTTGGTGATGGATGTTTTACTGAGAAGTAGCTTGAGTCACAAATGATGTCACAGGGGAACCCGGTAAGCTAGTTTATCAACTGGGTGCAAACAAAAGGGAGTTTCAGAGTTAGTGTTTTACCAAATAATGAACTCTGAAGGATTTTCTTTTCGAAAAAGCAATCTGTATCTTCCAATTAATAAAATTGCTGTTGGTACCTAAATATTCATAAACCATTATTTACAGTATCTACATTATACTCAAATGTTACTATCTAAAGTGGAAAGAACAAAACCAGATTTCAGTTTCTGCTGCTTAAGTCTCCATTTCTTGCTGGCATTGAAACTAGACTAGACAACACAGTTCTCCTTTTCTGTTTGTTGGCCTTTTTTTTGGTGTGTCTTTGGTTGTTTTTTTTTTTGTCTGTCCTTTTTTTTTGTTTGTTTTTCTTTTGTGTGGTTTTGGTTGTGGTTTTGTTTCCTTTCTGTTTTGTTTGTTTATTGTTTCTTGGCAGTGGGAAGATTATATCCTAGAAAAGAAAAGCTATTGATATATTAAGAAAAATGGAAAGATTTTCCTCAGATGCCTTACATTTAGATAAAGACTTGTGTGTACTTTTGTATAACTGTCATTTTTAAACTTATTTTTTGTAACAAGCAGTGAAAAGTCTGTGGGCTTCACCATGCAAAGACTTGTGCACGTGACTAATCTTCCACATGTATATGGTCTTGTGGGCACGCAGCCATACAGAAGGCTCTCTGGGGTCATGGTAAAGGTGCTTGATCTTGAAAGTGTTTATTCTTGGCTGTAATGTTGAGGTGCTGTGAGTTTACACTTCTAAATATTTACCAGCCCAGGGCTGAAAAAGAGAAAGATGTTTGTGAAATACAATTTTCTAGCAGCTACCAGCATTATATTTGTAAAAACAATTGTGATTACTGCCTCAAAGTTATTCTGCACCTCTCACCTTGAAAACACTTTGAGCCATGTTTTTACAAAATTGACTTGCTTATGTTGGGAGTGGGTTTGGCTCAAGATCTTTTGGTCTAAGCAAATGGAGTACAATTTTCTTTTCTACCATAAAACAAAGAATAGGTACTGATTGCTTGCCAAACAATTTTTCCCCTCAGAGACTCCAAACAAATTTAGGAAAGAGCAAAGCCAGTATTTCTAGTGTTTAACTTGAGAATCATCTTGGGTTTTGGCATGTTGAAAAGGAAAGTGCGTCACAAGTCAAGTTGGCACTTTCTAATACCATCAGTAATACTCATTTCCACATCATTGATTTTAACTGACACCGTGTCAATCTTTCTCTCACCACAATTCTTTAATTACAAGAATTGAAGCTCTTTTCACTTATTTCTATACTCTCTTCAGGCTATTCTTCCAGTCTTTCAAGAGCAGGTCCCTGTCCCCCTTCAGGAAATGGATAGGAAAAGAAGCTCAAACCTTCATGTAGCAGCTGCCAGAGTGTTCTGAGATCTCCTTGGAAGGAGGAAGCTATTTTTCTTAAAATCAAACCAGCAAAATGCCACTTCTGCCCACCACTTGGAGGTGAGCAGGGG
The DNA here is from genome assembly GCA_024611175.1 of Megaceryle torquata. Classification (NCBI taxonomy): domain Eukaryota; kingdom Metazoa; phylum Chordata; class Aves; order Coraciiformes; family Cerylidae; genus Megaceryle; species Megaceryle torquata. Next base: position 4,229 of record JANIJG010004498.1, on the reverse strand, counting down.
TATGGGAAGAGAGTATGGCTGCACCAAGGACTTGTTTGTTGGCACTGTTTTAAAAAGGAGTATCTTCCCTCTTCTTCTTTCCCTTCAAGTATAAATCAGGATGTGAAAACACATTGTTCATGTAGTCTCAAAACTGTTGCTACCTGTAATTTTCCTTCTTTCCACATGAGCTCTTTCCTCAGAAGTGATTTGTTCTAAGACTGAAGCAGTTGTGATATTTGAGACTTCAGAAACAATGATGGTGTAAAATACAGCCACCCTTGGAGGAGAAAGGTTATTTATTGCTTGGAATTTTCTATTCAGAGACCCTTTTCTTGATGAAGGTAACTCTGATGAAGAAACAGAACAAAATATCCAGGCCAGAATCATGTGGCAGCCAGCAGTGGGTGAGGATAGCAACCCTGCTCCTGCATATTGTATTTGTGCAATCGATAGAAAAATAAATGGTTCGGTTCTTGTGACCTGCCTTGATTTTTGCTAATCTTAAAAAAAGAGAACACTCTCTATACATGGTCTTTTAACAAAAAGTTAGCATCTCGGGTGTTCTGTCTTACGAAGGTCTCCTTTGAAGACCAGGAAAATGCAATGGAGGATTTCTCAGCCCCAAGAGGTGGGTTAACAAGATAATTAGTGTTGCTACGTTTTCCTATCAAGCATCTCTTCAAACTGTTTGCTGTGCGTTGAAATTTTAAAACATTGCACAATTCCCAAACTGGACTTTTAAAATCCCTTTCTGTTCACTCGGGCTTAGGATTTTTCTGTCCGAGTCACATCACCTGATGATTTCCCCTGTATGTTGAGATCACTGGTGGGGCTCGGTGTTTTAGATGTCTTCTCCATGACACTTGCATGGAGGTGGTAAATGCAATGAGACTCACCAAACAGTGTCCCGGAGCATCTGCTGGAGAACAGTGATGCTGTAGATGGACTCCTTCCCTGGATTCATAATGTAAAGATGCACTCGGGGGAAAAAAAAACTCAGAAAACACCAAGGCTCTTTCAAAGCCCTTGCAATGAAGTAGCAAGGGAGGCTCCTACCCACTCCCATGCGACCTAATGGCTGTAAAGCCACAGCCAAGATGCAGGCTTGTTGTTGTTTTGTTTTTTTTTCTCCCTTGGACTTCATTCTTTACAAGTCAGCACTGAGATATGTTTATCTATAAGAGGTGTTCCTGATTGCCCTTAGGTTCTACAGAAGACAGGGCTGCCACACCTGTAGTGTTTTCAAGTCTGGCCAGTGCCACAGATACCAGCATGCCCACTAAAAGCAGTGTTGTTTTGGTTTTGTGGTGTTTGTTTTTTTAGTGGACTTTGAAGCACTTCATTCTTGCTGCAGGGATTTTACAGTTCAGGGTTATAGCTCTAAGGAGAAAACAAGTGCACAGGGTATGTATATGGGGGAAAGGAAACTTGCACACTTTCAGCTGGTCTGAGAACTTGTATAAAGAACACCCATGCCTGGAATAACCCTAATGCAGGCTTGCTGGAGCCGAGTGTGCTGGAGATGCAAGCATGTCTATAGTCTTGCAGTGCCTCGAGGTCAAAAGAGAAGCTGGTAAGCCCAGGGACATCTTTCATATACTTTGATATGCGCACATAGAAAGTGGATTTTGTCATATTTTGTCAACAAAAAGTATAGTTTGTTGTCTATCTCAAATACACTGAATAAAAAACAAACTTATGCAACACTGATTTGCTAATCATTGAAAGTAACCTTTCAGTTCAAAAGCTTCCTCTGTGAATATTAATATTTTATATAGAAGTATTATGTAATAGACATTTTTCACCTTTGCAGCCCTGCTTAGAGGCACACGTTGTTAAGCTGATGTCATTTGGATTGTTCAGTATACATTTGTCCACTAAACCAATGCAAATGTCAGTGAATGATTAAAAAATTCCATCTTGCATATTTATACTCAGTGCTTTGTGTACAGATTGTGGAAAGGGAGGACAGAAATTATTTTGGTCTAGCAGCCTCTGCATTAAAACTTGAGTGAGAAATGTGAAAGGAAGTGCTCTAGTTTGCTTTCTTTTCCAGTACCACTATGGTTGCAAACACTCTCCACATACATTGGCAATTGCCTTCACCAAAGGTGCACAGAGGAATGAGACTTTGCCTAATCTGACTGCTGTTTAAAAATACAAACTGAGAAGTCTACATATGGGGTTCCTCTCAATAGCTGCCATACAGAAACTTTAATGTACTTGCTTTCTGGCAAATTAAGGAATAAAGCTGAAACTACGTAGTTTAGGAGAGGAACTGACAAAAGGGAAATGAAACTTCATGCACTTGAATTTAAAGTAATGCTTGCTATTTTATAAGCCATATTAAATCACTTCACCGTTTTACCACATTGGTGTTGCTAGCAGATGCAAAGGGAAGACTTGGCTTGATAGTTTTGCTCCTCTCCTTTTTTTATCCCTCTGACAGCAAATGTGTTGTCCCTTGAAGCAAGGAAGCCGAGGAATTCAGATACAATTTCTGCAGCATCAACAAGCATTTGTGTGAGTTTGGTAAGTGCTAGTGCCCTGATGGAAGGTGGGTAGAAAAGTGTCTAACAAGAGGATAATGGAAGAAGAGCCACTCTTGGGGAAAAAGAGTGGACTGAGAATGAGACAGTAGTGTGCTAATAATAAACCAGGAATATGAAAAATGTGGTGGTTTGGACAAGACTCTTATTTCCAGCGGTTATAATCTGTGGTTACGCTTTGTTTACTTTTAGTGTAGTTTTATTTAAGATGTACCTAAATTGAAAAGTGAATTTAAGAGTGTCCTTATTAGCATCAGTCAGTTCAACCGAAACAGATGTTGGTTTTGTGTGAGTAGTACATAGAAAAATCTTAAAGTGTGAAGTCGTACGTACTGTTCCGCGCTTGGAAAGTGTGTAAATTCTGCTCGTTTGACTGAGGGAATTTCATCCCCAGAAACAGGGCTCTCATGCTCACAGCTGAATGGCCAAGTTCTCCCAGTATGCCATCAACTTGAAAGTGTGTTGCAAAATAGTACAGACCCCTGCGTGGACATAGGTATTCATTACAGCAAATTTAACAGGCACCTATAAAATAACAGGTTGAATTGGTACAAGCCTGGTTTTGGCTGAATGGTTTTGCACCTGCCTAATTTGTCTTGTAAAAATGCAGCCTGGTCATGACCAGTATGCAGCTGGTCACCCTCTGCTGTTTCTTTAGTGAATGGAGGGAGGATGGTAGACCTCTCTACTCTGATAGCTGCTGCTTTCTGTCACCCCAACCAAGTTAAGGCTTCTTCAGTGTCTGATTATTTACCTGCTTGCTGTCTGAACTTGTAAGATCTTAGATCTGGGACAGAGCCACCAGCAGCCCCCTCTCTTAGTGGTGCCTATGGATCAAATGGGTTACCTGTAACACTGGGAAATTTTGCCTGCTTGCCCAGCAAGGTTTTATTTGTTAAGGTCTTGGCTATATTTTTGCACTCGGACAGAAGAGAGGAAGCAGGGAGAAGTTTACACACAGCCCCTGGCTTGTGGAGAGGGAGAGGAGGTAGCCACAAAGAGAAGGAAAGAATTACAGGGAGCTCCCAAAATAAAGGGCGTGTTGGGTGGCATTTGAAAAGCTGCAGTGAAAAAGCCCCTCATGCGGACAATGAACTCTGCAGGGAGCAGCAGTGGGATCCTGTAGGCTCCCATAGAGTAGGAGCAGTGCCTAAGGTGCTTTCCAAAGGGAGTGTGGTTTCAAGACCAGCTGGAGCAAATTTGAGTTCACAGTGCTGTTGAAAGGGGAAGTCCTGCCTTCCTGCCTTGTGGGCCAGGAGGCTTCTTCCAGGCACACACCAGGGGAGAGAGTGGGAGTGCTAAGCACCAGGGTGGCTCCAAATCAGCTTAAGCTGATTGCAGAACCTCACTCAGAGATAGCAAAATCTGGTATTTCTCTGGTTAGGTTACATGCTGCTTTTGACACTATTTCTAAAGTAGGTTGCTATGCTGGTTTGGGGTTTTTCTTTTCTCTTGACGGCATGACATTTTTTCCTGTTTGGTGGTTTGTTGTTTTTCTTGTGCAGCAACAAAGGAGGAAGATGGTATTTTAACCCAAGTGATTCTCAAGTGTCTGCTCTTGGCCAGGTACTTGGCGATACATGTAGAACTGAGAATTACACAGTTGTGCTAAAATTAAATCTATAATGACTGAAACTGCTTCACTTATTAGCTGAGGGCTTTTTCCAAGATCTCTACGTCTTCCCCCAAATACTGTGA
>JANIJG010004497.1:69419-81075 GCA_024611175.1 Megaceryle torquata | reverse complement strand
CCAGGTGGGGCTTGACAGATCTCTGAGCAACCTGCTCTAGTTGAGGCTGTCCCTGCTCTCAGCAGGGGGGTTGGACCAGATGACCTCCAGAGGTCCCCTCCCACCCAGACATTGCTATAATTCTATGATTCTACCAGAAGCACAGTTACAGATGCTCTGGGAATGGCAATTTCATCCAGGCTGTGACTCCCCTCAGCACTAAGCACAAGTTTTGTATACTCTGGTGCTTACATTTGAGAGCTTATATGCTATTTAAGGATTTTGAGGGTCTTGCAGCTCTGGACTCAGGGGTGAAATTCATCCAGGGTACTTAGTAGATTTTTTCCAATAGTTCTTCTACAGCACTTTCCTTCTGAGGATACAAAGTGATTTGCAAACATTAATTAATTCTCATAAAGCCCTATGAGGCAGATAAGTGTTAAGTATCCCTGTGTTAGCATATATGAGAAACAGGAGACCCGAGTGCCTTATGAGCCATGCTCTTCTCTATATTCACTCCCAAAAAGGAATATGTGCCTTGGGACAGAGGAAATCCCCATTTTTTCATCATTCTGTTGTCTTCCTTCTGGAGTCCTGCAAGGGCAGCATGGATGAGGCTGGGATTCAAGCTGCAGCATGTGAGATTCAAGCTACACAGATCAGGAAAGAGAGGAGGCCTTGCTGTATTTGCTGCTGGTTTTGTGGGAGAAAGCAGGAAAGAGAGGGGGCCTTGCTGTATTTGCTGCTGGTTTTGTGGGAGAAAGCGGGAAAGAGAGGGGGCCTTGCTGTATTTGCTGCTGGTTTTGTGGGAGAAAGCAAGACCCTTTATGTACAATCACTTACGTAGTGTTACTTGCTCCCGGCTCCAGCACCCCGTTTGAAAGGTACCTTGGACTGCCAACGTAGAAACCCCCCCGAAAGTGCAGGGACTACCAAGAGCAAGAGAGACAGACAGCCAGCAAGCGCAGGCAGAGGAATTCCTCGAAGAAATCACCCCAGCTGAATCTCACCCGGCTCACTGAGGAAAACCACAGCCTTTTGAAAGAATGGCAGAGCCCTGGATGCTCCAAATCTGCGTGGTTTTTCCTCTGTGTAGCTTTAGTGAGGTAAGCACAAAAAGGGCCTGCAGGGACTTTCCCAGTTTGTTAATTAACCTTAAGAACAATTTACAGCATGGCAACCAGTAATGCTGGAAATGGAGTCTTGGCCTCATTGAGGGCAAACAGCAGCTTTATGAAACATTAAACTAACCACATTTTGATGCTAGCAGTACTGGGTAAGAGACACTGTTCTGGAGTTTTTGGGACAGACCAGATGTAAGATCATCCGAATGCTGTTCTGAACACATTCTGACAAATTTATCTAGGGTTACAAGCCTTCCCAGCTCTCACTGCACAGTACATAAGCTAATGTAACAATTATAATTATGATGGTGACCAGACCTACTAGGCCTTTTAAAGACATGAGAATCAGACTAATTCTTTAGTTTCAAACACAATGAGTTTAAATGTGATGTAAATGCTAGCAAAAAGATACCAAAGTGAGAGGCATGTTAGGTCTGCACCAGCCAAACTTCTATTGTTATCTTAATGAGTCCATTTTCTTCAGACATTGTTTGTATTTCTATTGTGCCAGAAAATTTTATTCTCTAGTTTGAGGATTCTCCCTGAATGGGGGAGGGAAATGTTGCTATCACTGTGAAAAAGAAACATTTCTTTCTGACATATTAAGCATTAAGAGGATTATGTAAAGGCAAAGCATATTGCAGAAGGAGATGTTCTTAATGTAGCATTTACCATGAACCCATGACCCTCCAGAAAATTTAGGAGAGTTAAAAAAACCCCAACCTATTGCTTTGACAATCTTTTCATTAAAAAAAAAAAAAAATCTTGTAAAAAGATCGAGGAACAAATCCACTGTTATTTACACAAAATTCAACCTTTCCTGCTTAAAAATCACAAACCATTTAATGTCACATCTGCAGGATATCTGAGGCAGATGCCATTAATCCAAGTAATTTCTCCAATTCCAGTTTCATTTGGATTAAAGGCTACAACAAATCAGTGGATGGTATGCACTGTACACGCATTAAGGCTGGTGACTACTGCAGTCTCTTGGGTAGATAAAATAAGCACAGATTAGCCAGGTCTAAGTATATGTCCTCATCTAGGGGAAAGAGAAAAAAAAAAAGATAGCCTGACATTTCAGTGATGTAGATTTGAATCAGTAGCCATGAAAAATGGTTGAACAGAATGGTATTACAGAAGAGATACTATGGCACAGCCCCAAAGGTGCATTTCTTATAAATTAATGAGCTACACAAATTATTTAGATACCATCTACTGCAGTTCTGGGGTGATGTGGCTGCTCAGTGAGGAGTACTTGATAATCAATGGTAGTCACTAGTAATATCCTTCATGCTGAGTGACTTTTATTACTATTTAGATTTACAGTATATACATATGTGTTTGTATCTACACTTAGGGATTGGTCTTCTTAACCTCCTTTACCTAAGGTCCTCTGTTCACTATAATCTCTTCCTTCGGAGCCCTGTGATATTTGGATCAAAGAAACAGGCAAACAAGGGGTTGGGGTATCCTGCCATGCAACAGGGAGGACTGTGCTTGGCTTCTGGCCAGATTCAAGCTTATGCATCTGCTTTGTTCTTCCCTGTCGCTCATGCCACCCATGGAATATAATAAAGGGTTAAGGCCAAGGGGTCTGTGTGATCTTGCTGTCTGTGAGTATCCTATGGAGCTGCACTTTATTTGTTGCACCCACCTGCAAAACATGGTTCCTTTGAATCCATTCCCATTGCTTTACCAACCCTGACTGATTCAAAAGCCTCTGTCTGTAAATGAACCTCCCCCTCTGGGCATAACTCTGCCAGGTTTGCCCAGAATGACTCTGTACTTTCCCAAAATGAACCTGAATATTGCTATGGCATCAAGAAGCCTGCATGTTTCTGGGCTTTGATAACAGATTAAAACAAGTCAGTGTCTTTCATGCAATGTCAAAGGACAGTCTCTTTGTTCCATCCAGAACACTCAGAGCACCTTCAACTCATGTCAGAGTGCCTAAAACTGTTCAGCTTCCCAAGGTGGAGCATATGCTTAACTGGACAAGACCTAAAAGCCACATGCACTTTTCCAGACCAGGTCCCAAGAAGATGAAACTAAGTATTCATTGTCACCATGCCACATTCAGGCATCTAAAGAGCAGCAACCAAATACAGCAAATACTCTGCACCAGAGAGTATTCTAAATAACATCACCAGAGTGGTATAGCTGCAAGAAACCCTATGGAGAGAAGGCCAAAACCTCTAATCCACTTCTATGTCTAGTTGGTTCAAATGGCTGCTATTTCTTCCTAGTGCACCACCAGAAGTTAAGGCTCAGTATGCTCACCAGACAACACAGCGCAAAAACTGAGAAAACCAAAGTGTTTTTCCATGGAAGCAATGGGTATTGCAGCTGGAATAATTCAATATAAGAACAATGTACAAGAAAGGACAATCATCTACAAGAGATCTTTAGTATTTGGAAATGTTACAACAGGACAGCATTAATTCTTGCATTTCTCTGAAGTTTCTTGACATATTACATCCATACAAAGAGTTCGTCGTGATTAAGAAAAATATCTCGATCTTAGTAAAATAAACATGCTTCAAAGTTCCATATTTGAAACTGAAATGCCACATGTGCAATAAAACTAAACTCCATTTAAGGCAAGTAATATATGTCACTTCTAAAATTTCTCAACATTAAATAGCAGTAAGGGCTCCCAAACCCCCAAACTTATCTGAAGATAAACATCATAGGCACCGTCAAAGAAAACAGAAGCTAATCTAACTGGAATTTCACTTTCCTGATCTGAGGAGAAATCCCACAATACCTTCAGATGGTATGGAAGCAGCTGACAGAATCTGTTGCTACTGGTCTAGTAAAACATGGCAGACTTCCACAGCTGGAGATCAGGCAAGTGATAAACAGAAAGGCACCAGTCGAGTTCTCCACGATACTTGTGACCAAACAAATTGTATTCCTTCTGGGGTGGGTAACAGCCAGAGTTAAGAGTGATGGGAGGACTCAGAGGATGTCTACTTTATCCTTTAAAGGCAGGTCCACGTTCACTCTTAGAGCCAGCCACACCGTAACTCTCAAGTCTGTGCTAGGACTTGACCACAGCCTGAGCTCAGGACTTCTCTTGGGGTATCTGAGCACTAACGGGCACATAAATATTGGCCCAGGATGGTTTGGGGCAGAGCAGTTCCTCAATAGCTACCCCACTGAGCTGCTTCAAAGAACCAGGTGAGTGCTCTGGGTCTGAGAAATCTCTGGAGTAAGCAGCCTCCGCAAAAACAATGCAGGTACATGGGACTCAGTGCTCTCAAGCCTGCTCTTTACCACAGGGTACAGACAGCCTGTGTTACCCAAGATGTTTACTAAGAAAAACGTGGTGCATTGTTAGGTATCTCTTTTTTTTTTTTTTTTTTTTTTTTTTTTTTTTTTTCTCTTTTTTATTTCAAAATGCAGCTCTTCAAATATAGAGGAGGAAAAAAAAAAGGCAGAAAGGACAAATCAACCAACCATCAATGTCAGTGATGTCTACATCAGCTTCTATCTTCTATTTGAAGAGTCTTTTGTACTCACATTTCCTTAATATATAAGTAAATTAGATTAGAAAACAACAATAAAAGGGTCCAAACAGTGACTTGGAGAAGAACAGTCCATTGAAAGTCACTGGAGCTGCTGACTTGAGTAAAGGCTGCAAATCTGATTGCAAAAAAATAAAAATAAAAAATCATATTTCCAATACAAAAAAAGAAAAAGAAAAGTGAGAAAATTAACAAAATGCACTGAATAAAAGCACAGTTGATGTGAACTGGCCTTGAACTCAACTGACCCAAATTAAACTCCAATTATTGTGGCATTAATTCTTCTGGCATGAAAAACACAGCCTGTCAATGGGAACTGAAAGCATCCCATAAATCAAGAAACATTAAAGCCTAGTTGAGGATTACGCACAAAGAGTGAGAGGATTATCACAGGGAACAGTTCTTAGCCTGATGAGCAGCAAACTCAGCTTCCCAGATAAAGGAAATTGCTTGTAATGCTCCCATACAGCCTAGAAGTAAATGCTGCAAGCTTCTGCTAGACGAAAAAAAGACAGGAAAGTGAAAATCTGTGGCATTAAGCCTTCCCATGCAAAGCCAACAACCGTTCTAGGTATTGCTCTGTCTCTCTGCGTGTATGCAGCTGAAGTTAACACATTTTCTTTACTAAGTGCATGGCAGTTTGCCATATTTTTTCACATTATCTATTTACTGTCAGTAAGAGAATGCAATTTTTCACCATCTTTTAAGTTCTTGCTATCAGCATATCTGTTTTCAGGCTTTTTGCTTGATATTGTAGGTTATACTGTTGGTGAGGAGCAGAAGAAGAGGTAAAGTTACTTAAAAAGACAGGAGATAAAGAAATGCATGCAATTTGTTGAAGCTTTTTGCACATGAAAGAATGCCATCTTTCTCCAGCCTAACGCAGACTACACAACTCCTCCGTGTGCCCCCGTGGGGAAGAGAGAGGGAGCTGGCACATGAATATTGAAACTTCTGTGACGTGTCCATGCTCGCAGTGAATGTTCTCCATGTCTATGATTTGCCTTCATTCATTGCAGTTCAGGAAAGCCCTTGTGTATGTGCTTAAGCTCTGCTGAAGTCAAAGAGATTTCAGTACAAGCTTAAAGTTAATCATCTATGAGAGCTTTCCTGAATAGGGATCTGTGCTTATTGCACTTGGTTCAATCAACCCGTGAGATTTTGGGTTCTGAGTTTATCAGCACAAGAATAGAAAGTACACATTTTGTGCATTAAGATCAGTTCTTTCTAGTATTTCAAGAGTATGAAAATGTTTGGAGAGTGGTACAGAATAATTCATTCTGAAGAGACATCACTGTATATTGTACATACGCACACATACATGTCTACACTCAGACAAAAAACCTGTTCAATATTGAAGAAATATTCACCTTTGTTTGGATCAATGCTGTGGTTGACTGTTTCTGTAGCACAGTGTCCAGAATAACTGAATTATCCGTGAAAGGTATACTGTCCCCGTGAACGGCACGCAGTCGTTACGACACGTGAGCACTATTCCGCACCCAGTGAAGTCCTTGTTGAGTGTACTGAACTAAATGCTCCATACTGCTGTGCAAGGTGATAGGTCCCATCAATGCATCCAAATCGTTAAAAAAATCTACAGGGGGAGGGAAAAAAAAAAAAAGAAAAGAAAAGAAAAGAAAAGGAAAAAAGGAGTTGGTACCAGAAGAGTGAAGCTGTATTTGCTACTTGTCACCCTTTAATAGATTTTATTCTCTTGCAAATTGAGTCAAGCTGAACATTTCATGGGAATGAAGGTTTAGTGCTGGTGAGATTAATTTTAAAGCCCTGTGGTTCATGATGTTACAGGCTGATGCACAACAATTTTCTTTTTAAAGAACAAAACAGTAAGTTCTTCGGCTTTGCTTTTCATTAATTTCCATTGAGTCTTGATAAAGCAAACAGATGCTGGGCAAGATTTATTTTGAGATTAAGGACAACTAAATCAAAAAGTCTACACACAAGTGTCTATCTATACACATGCTAGGTATTTAAGCTACCATGACATGAAACAGAGGCCTGTACAACATGGTCAACCCAGCCAAAAGAGTAATATGGGTAACTAGCCTCCAGGGACTTCGTTCAGTTGCCTGCTTAGAATCATGTAGTGCCCATCTGAGATGCTTTCAGGCGGTTGATGTATACAGCCCACACTGGTAGATCTAACCCAGGACATACAGGAGACTTACGGAGTGTCAGTGTAGGCAAGGATACCTCAAATGGCATTTGGTAGCTGTGGTTGGGCAACTTAAATCACATCCCTGTCCCCCTTTCAGGGTGAACTGCACTGCTCTCTGAACTCTGTTGTTTATATTGAAAAGCTCCATCGCCTGCCATGGGAGATTAGACCCCCCCAACTCTTATATACACATCTACACTTTGGTGTCCTCATTTTGATTTGAATATTGGCCACGACCCTGCCTTAAATACAAAACTTAGCCTGAAATCTGAAGAATACTTTACCATCAAGTCAGATGCTGAGGCACCTGCTCATGGAAACCAGTTCAGCTGAGAGAAGTTGGTGTGAAGAGGGAGCGAGGCACCTCGTTCCCATCTGTGTGCTGCTTGGATGGGGGGAGGGCTAGGGGGCTGCTCCTTCCTTCTGCAGAAGAGAATCATGCTCTTGTTTTTTGATGTGGTTTGGCATCCCTTCCAGCTCCAGGACTTTGAAGGGCAGGAAGATGCATTGCCTCCCACAAGCCTTTCTCTCCAGAATGACACAGATGGCAGAGAATGCTACTCACAGCTATCTTTGGAACCTGTCTGTTCACCACTCCTGACCAGCCAAATAAAGAAAAATATTAGGTGCTTCTGAGCAAGACAGCTATCAAAATTCCCTCTTGGGGCCGTTTTGGAACAGACTAGGAGCAGACTGAAGAAAAAAATTCACCTCTGCAGCCCTATTTTGCAGGCAGGATTCCTACCAAAATAGTTAAGTTTCCTGATCAAAATCGTACCTTTGTCTCGTGGAATAGTCCATTGCCTTGACTCACTCACCTTTGTTTTCCTTGGCCAGGTTGTCAGCCATCTCCCAGTAGTCATAGCTGTGCAGGATGCTGTTGGTGATGCTGACGTGGTTGGCGGCCATCTGATGAATGCGCTGCGGGATGCTGATGATAGGAGATGGAGAAGGGGCCCCTGTGCTCCCCTGGGATCCTACAGAGCTGACTGGAGAAGGGCTAGGGGACATGGGTGACGGAGTTCCTGTGCTCCTGGAAACAGAATTAATGCTGTTACTTAAAAGCTGTTGGGATTAAAAAGATGAGAGCATTAGAACATACTGAAGGTAAGAAAATATAATTTCTGACTGCCAATCTGATCTAAGTTTCTGTGTGACTTACTTTCCACTGGCACCCCAAGGAGATGGGTTCTGGGCAGCTTTTGACGAATTCTGTGAAGGAAAAAATAATTCACGATGCATATAATTTATATAAGACTATGAAATGAAGAACATTAAACAGTATAAAAGTAAAGAAATGTAACAAAAAAAAAAAGTGCAGATAGGAGTATTCAAGTCTCATGATACAATAAACCCACTCAGCCTAGTCTGGTGTGCTGAAGTGGTGCTGCAGCACAGACTCAGATCACAGTCTATTAAACACCCTGGGATGGCGGCTGCTTAGGAAGAGGTGTGAGTTGAAACTGAAACTTTTCACAGAAATCCTGAGAGTTCAGAAGAAAGTGCTGCCAGGACTCTTTGTGAGGTTTAGGCAGGACTTTCTTGTGATCGAGAAAACCAGAAGGATTTCTGTATACACTCTCCTTCCCCCAAAGACAATTGTCATTCCCCTAGTACCTGTGAGACCGTGCGAGTCTGTGCAGACTGGCTGACCACGGGGATGTGAATCTGAGGGTCCCTCAGATTAGGTGGGTGTTTAAACCAGCGGGCTCATGAATCTCTCGCATGATCATTCCTCCTGGAGCTGGTCCCCTCAGTCTGAATACATGGCAGCATTTGCATTCGTGGGATCTCTTATATACCCGCATCATTAAGACTCTTACTGATACACTTTAGCTTAGGCTAAAGAGTTTCGCTGCCTGAGGACAGACTGCCTCGTACAAGCACTGCATTTACAGTGGAGGAGAAATCCAGGTGCCCACAATAACGGAAACTGAATAGCTGATATTATTCCAGTAGCTAGTCTGCAAGAGCTGGTGGGAATTTACTGGCAGGTTCCTGCCCATTTCACCTGTGGAAAAACTCCTCCCCTTCCCAAATGCAGTGACTGATTTAATCCTGGGCCTGTGAGGAAGAAGAATGTAAATCCAGAAATCGAAGAAACAAAACTTTTCTAGTCCATCCCATCCACGGCCTCATACTCAGCAATGGCCAGTCTCTGACCCTTCAGAGGACAGTGACCTCCTCGCACTGTGTCCCGAAACCATATGTGCAGGTAATTGTGTACTGGACAACAAGCCTTCCTTCTTGACAACCATGGGAGCCCAAGTGATGTCCTGCAGCTCGAGATCTGTTTACGGATATTGTTTGAATGAAAGGCTGCGAGTGTTGCAAGCATCAGGAGTTACAGGTGTTAACAGCACGACAAAAACTCTTGGCTTTCTGTGGCTTAGGAAAGAAACACGATAAACAAAGAGCTTCATGTATTTCAAGGCCAGGAGTAATCTGTCAGGACACTCCGTCTGCAACTGCCCTTTTCCACCAATCATGGAACATTTATCAGCAGCTGAATGACTTTTAAATTGTATTTTATTTCATTCTTTTTTAAATGATAGCTAGGCATACAGAAATCCCAAGACACTATTCATCCTCCTCGTTCTCCTCTGTCTAAAATGCAGCAGGCCTCACAGTTAGAAAACCTGATTTTGTTTCAGAGCTTCATGACTGAATCATCTTAACTTCAGTGGTAGCTTTTTGGATTTTGTTGGTCCAAAGCCAGCCAAACTGCATGTTGGCTGGTATTACCAGTTCTGCTTCTACACACAGTGGTCACGTCCTTTCTTAACGTGTTCTGCAGTAAACTGGACACATCTCCTGAGCCTCTCTTTAAAAAGTTCTTCCTCAATTTTGATGTGTCCTCTGAACTGCCTCTTGTGTTCCCACATCTTTCAGGTGCACACCAGCACTGGCTGTATGTTAGCAGTGATCACATCAGTGCTGTGTGTGCCCTGGCTTTCCTTCTCCATTTTGACACTGGGCCTTCTACATCCCAGGAAAGTGGTATGAAAAATAAGCTTTGGAGTGTCCCACAGTGGGTTCTTCCTTCAGTGGGTTTTGGTTTCTGTTTTTGGTTTGGTCTTTTTAAGCAGGAAGGGCTAAGGTGTGAAAGGGAAAAAGTGAAAAGTTTTTATTTACCAGCCTAAATAGAACCAGCCTGGGACTCATTATTATTTGCTCCTCTTACAGGATAGGTTCTTTTTTTCTTTTATTATCTTTTTCTCTCTTTTCTTTTCTCATCTATCTCAGAACTACTGTCCATCGTCTTTATGGTGTAATTGAAACTGAGGACATGTTATTTACTTACAGAGTCGGAGGCAGGAAAACATGAAAATTGAAGTGGAGCCACAGATAATTCTGCTTTAAAAGTAACCAGCCTCTACCTTACTGTACAACTTCCCACACCTTTTTGCTTATGTTTTAAGTATATTACTCCAGCTTCCCCTCAGTTCTGCACCAGAAAGTTGGGTATAAGGATTCTACAGAGTGTATTGTTGTCATGTGTCTGGCCCCTGAATATCTGTGGCTTCATTTTAATTCTCTGCTGCATTTATTTTTTTTTCTTTATAATGGAAATACAATACTTTAAGGAGATTTAAATAATTTTTTTTTCTTTTCTAAAAGAAAAGTGTGTCTAATTTTCCCTGCAAATGTGTGTAACAAGGCTTAAACTCTTTCTTTGATTGATAATATATGTGGAAGTTCTTAACGCAGTCAGCATTTCACGTCACTCGGTTTTGAAAGCTTTTAGATACCAAATATGAAATGAGTGGAGAATTGGCTTGTTTTCCACCGAAAATTATAGCAAATGGATTTTATTTTTTTTTCCATTTTTACTTTCAAAGGTGAGAATACTTTCTAATGTGAAACTATGCTATCATTATATCAGCAGGAGCTCTGCAAAAAACCAAGCTCATCCTTGGCTGTAGCAGAGTGTAAGTCCATTTCATGTTTGCTGTGAAACAGTTTCTGTAGGAGACATTTTACATGGTTGAGAGCCTGGCCATCCCATTCTTAATGCAGGTGGTCTCTGAACTGGTAAAGAAAAATAAAGTACTGTAATGGGCACATATGTCTTTCCCCTGAAATCAAGTCATTGTTAGAGAAACATAATGTGTTGAATTATATATTGCTAAATTTTTAGAAGCAATTACAGTGACTTCAATTTCAGTTTGACAATAACAGATCTGTCAATTTTTTTCACTGTCTTCATGTGTTCAGAATCCCGTCATGAGCATCCGTGCTTGTATTTGAATTTTTTTTTTATTAACAAAATGTCACAGGATGGATGTTTTTCCTTTCAAGTGCCTCCCTCTGCAAAAAGACCTCAACAGATGAGCCCTGTGTTCAAAGACAAATGGCTGTTCTGGTCCCCCAAAGCAGTTTGTCTTAAAGCACTTGTATGCTCACATTAATTTTTTTGTAATTAGATAGATAGAGGCTAATTTTGTGTTTGTAGATCAAATGCTGGGTGGACTGACTGCTAGGTGAGCTCCACCTGAAAGATTTTGTTCCTCAGATACTTTCCAGAGAAACGTTGCCTGTCAAATAAAATATATTGAAATCATTTCAGTGACTTCCTGTCTTATTCAAAATCACCAGGATTTGGACCTGGCAGAGAGTGGAAAACAGAAGCAGTGGCAGGCAAAGCAAAGCAGGAAGAGGAAGACAGCAAAGCAGTGTCAAGTAACACAGCAGGCAGTTTTGTTGCCCTCCAGTGCTTTCATGCAACTCGCACTGAAGTCACCGTTGGCTCTTTAACAGTTCCTTGGGCAAGAACATGTCCCACTGCACTGTCCTACCAGTCTCTTGGGCAAGAACATGTCCCACTGCACTGTCCTACC
>JANIJG010004497.1:0-69319 GCA_024611175.1 Megaceryle torquata | reverse complement strand
CTTGGGCAAGAACATGTCCCACTGCACTGTCCTACCAGTCTCTTGGGCAAGAACATGTCCCACTGCACTGTCCTACCTGTTGATGCTGATAAGTGGAAGCTCTGCAGCTGAGGAGTGATCTAGCTCAAAGTCTTCAACTCACAGGTAGCCTAGTGGGAAATGTAATCCTGGAGGGGATTCTTAGAGCAAAATCTGCAAGACCTATTTGCAACAGAGCTGGAGAGCACCAGACGATCGATCAAGAATAATCTGAACACACCTGTTTGGTACAAGAAATTGCTCATCCTTCATGAAGGGACATGGTGTGTATTTTGCAAAGAGGGACCCTTGTGAAGGCAGAGCTGACTCCACTCTGGAAATGACAAGCGACTGGGCGTCGCTGTGGGAGTCTGTGGTAAAACTCTACCTACTTTGTGGGGGAAGAACTAAGCCCAGGACAGCTGCTGTTTTAGTATGATGCTGTACTGCTATAATGACACACTGATCGAAAAACATGCTGTAAGGAACACACCTTGAAATACTCAATAAGTGCTTTTGAATACTTGACTGCGTGGTCTCTCTTGAGTCGAAACATCCTCCAGTACAGAAGGGCCAGGCAGCGGTAACTAGAACAAAAGGGAGAGCAGAAGGTGAAGTGTGCCCCCTGAAGAGAAATCCCAATGGATTATCTTAAATTCTCAGGCTGACAGCACCTCGCTTATGGTTTTTATCACCGTACTTCACACTCTGCCCCAGATTCCTGAGCAAGGCTCTGTGTTACAGCCAGGACAGGCCACACTGACACATGCTACCAGTGAGGTACTACACAAACCATTCTGAGAAGGGTTCTCAGGCCTTGACTCTGACCTGAAGTCTGCACACTTGACCAAAGGCCTCTCTTGTGAAAAGGTCATTATGGGCCTGGAACCCAACATAGGTATTTTTTTTTTCCCTGTTTCTTGCTGTAAATGCAAATATCTTATCCTTGGACTTTATTACAACAGCCTGGAGCCTATATACTAGAGACAGTCATAGGTGTACTTTCATGCGCACTCAGTAGTCTCTTCCAGCAGCTAGAGATAGCTGGGGAACAGAGAAATCTTGGACCTGCCCAGATTTCACAGGCAAAACTCCTTTGTGGGAAATCAGAACTGAGATTGTGTTGGAGCCCTGGAGGGTATTCCTTGGCCACCTGCCTGATTTGTTCCCCAGAGGAAACCAGCAGTGTGTTGAAAAACTCAATGTGCTGTACTGGGCAGACCCTTGCGCTCCTCATTAGTCTGCAGAGTACCGCACACCTTAAATGCTATCTAATTAAATGAGAGTAGTGGCTATTAACTATGATTAGACACCACAATAACTGATAATCAGCATTCAGGACACACAAACTCTTTGCTATTGGCTTTAGGTGCACCAGTTTATTTTCTGAATCAAGACTCACTGCCACCTTTTCCCAACGAGCTTTTTGCTTGACAAATATGGGATTGACCCTCAGCAACACAGCTTTTGAAGCAAAAATCTGATGGGCTTCACTTTTCCTTTGTCAGCAGAGGCCTTATTTTTAAAAGGGGTATTTAGTGTTGGAGCCAGCCTGAGGCATCAGAATCAGAGAATGGCTGTGGTTAGAAAAAGACCTTTAATATCATCAAGTCCAGCCATTATCTAACTCTACCAGGGCAACTACTACACCATATCCTCTGGGGTGCATCAAGAAAACTGTGTCCAGCACGTCGAGGGAGGTTCTCCTCCCCCTCTACTCTGCCCTGGTGAGGCTGCACCTGGAATATTGTGTCCAGTTTTGGTCTCCCCCGTTCAAGAGAGATGGTGATCTACTACCAGCAGAGAGCTAGGAGGATGATTAAGGGACTGGAACACCTTCCCTGTGAAGAAAGGCTGGGTGAACTGGGGCTGTTTAGTCTTGAGAAGGCTGAGAGGGGATCTCACTCATGTCTATAAATAGCTGAGGGCAGGGTGTCAAGTGGAAGAGGCCAGTCTCTTTTCCGTGGTGCCCAGTAACAGGACAAGGAATAATGGGTATCAGCTAGAACACAGGAAGTTCCACCTCAACATGAGGAGAAACTTCTTCCCTGTGAGGGTGACAGAGCCTGGAACAGGCTGCCCAGGGAGGGTGTGGAGTCTCCTGCTCTGGAGACTTTCAAATCCTGCCTGGACCTGTTCCTGTGTGGGCTGCCCTGGGTGACCCTGCTCTGGCAGAGGGGCTGGACTCAGTGATCTCCAGAGGTCCCTTCCAACCCCACCGTTCTACGAGTCTATGATCCTTAAGTACCCCTCTGGATATCCAGACGGGTTTTAAAGAAAGGCAGCTTGAGTAAGGAAGCGCAGAGCGCTCCCCATCTCCCCACGCCCAGGAGCCGCCCAAACCTCCGAAAACCCCACGAATGAGCAAACCGCTCCTGAAAATAAATGCCAGCCGGGGTTTCCCCATCCCGTTTGCCTCCTGTGCTGAGAGCAGAAGGTGAATTTCTGCCTTCGGCCGCTGGAGGACAGTCTCTCCTCAGGAGAAGCGGAGCCGGGTGTTGGCAGCCCGCCCGGCGGGCGCTGGGAGCTGCCAGGGGATGCGGTGGCCTCGCAGCCCCCATAACTCTCCCTCTGTCACCTTCACAGGTACAGCACATATGCAAATGGTGTCAGCTCATCTGCTGGCTGGCAGACGGGGAGTTAAGATTACCATTCATCGCCCGGAGAAGGCACCGTCTGCTTTCCCTCGCGCTGACCTTTCTGATGAAACAGATGCGGCGGCCCCGTGAATTTGGATGCTGTTCTGCACGCAGTGAAATGCTTTGGTGGTTCAGAGCAACCCTCCAGAATAGGGATTTATTTTTATTTATAGATTTATTTTATTTTATTTTATTTTTTTACCCGTTCTTTATTGTTTTCCCACCTAACCGTTTGTAAAGCGATTGCCACGGATGCGGCTCTGCCGATGGCTCAGCAAACCAGTGACAAAGAAAGGTCATAAAAAAAAAAAAGCATCTCTGAATATTTTGTTCTTTTTTATACAAATGCTTAATTAGGGCTCCTTATTTATGGAGGCTAAAGATGCATTTAATTTGGGTTTTTAACAGATGGCTAATAGATGTTAAAAACACACTTGCTGCTTGTAAATGTCCACTTACTGAGAATCAGTAACCATGTAATAGGTATTTTATGTACTAACTACACAGATATTAAATTAAAATTTGCTTTTAATAACATTTTAGTATTTTACTAGCCATCAGCAGCCATCCTATTGAATCTAAGGTGTGTGCATACATATCTAGAAATCTCAGTTTGGAAGGTAAGCCAAGAGACTTAATTATCACCATCACTGTATCTCCCTTCACATAATGTAAATATAATTTATGATCATTGAGCCTAAAATGTCAGCCACAGAAGAAATTAACGCGCTATTGGTACAAAAGCACATCACTCATAAAAACAACAAACCATCAGGCATTTAAAAATTAATTATGCTGACGTACCGTAGCTGACCTGTCACAGTTGATAAGTATGAATTGCTTATTTACAGAGACAGAATGCAGACCTGGTACAGTGATACAACGGCTGGACCTTCCCGGAGCAGAACGTACTCTCCTAATTTCAATAGACAACACAATCCTATCTGGCTGCATCCAGCATCTGATCTTCAAGAACTGGCTCACTGCAGAAAAGCAGCCTTTTGAGGAAACCTCCATCTACTAACCATAATGCTGCCAGCTGTTTGTCTTCTGGCGTGGCGTTGGGGCCTGAGTGGGTTTTTAGTCTCACTGCATACCTTTAAGCAAAAGGAAAAAAAGCCAGTGTGAGTTACCTGAGACCGCTTTACATCACCGATCAGAGAGCGAAGCTGGCCGATGTCATTTGATCTGCCCCCTTATACGTATTTGCTCAAGTTACAAGATGTACACATGCTTTACCTGGTTGTTTTTCAGAACTATTTTGCCATCAGCAGTGCCTCCCTGCACTCTTTAAACAGCAGTGACTCCACTGGACATCAGTCAGTCCAGAGGGGAGCCCAGCCGGTGAGGTGATGCTGTCCTACCAAGATAACCTCTGCTGCTGTGGGGACCCAGTTACACCGAGTTCATGCAGAAAGGCTTTCACAGCGTTTGAAGGCAGACAGCCTGCCTTGAAGCTGGTGCTGCCCTCACCCTGCCAGTTCTGAGCGTGTCTACCCAGATTTGCTCCTTCAAGCAGAGCACAGCAGAGGGGGAACGTGTGGCTCAGAGCTATTTTTGCTCATATGACATTACATTCAAATTCTATAAATATTAAACATCCACAGAAGTAGCACTGCTGTTTCAAGAGTGTATGTGCTATGCAATCACAAATTAGTTTCTGGAAATCTCAGCTTCCAGCTGAATACATGAACAATGGACAAGGTTAGGACAAGACACAGCACTTCTGGGCTCGCTTCCAGAAAAATACCTGTTCCCATAGTTAGCTGCTTGTATTTCTTCTTGTCTTTGCTTTCAAACTTTAATCCTGACATCTGTGCAAGGGTTTGGTATGAACATTTTGTTTCAACAGGCATACCTAGCAAACCATTTATTTTTCTGAGATGTAGCAAGCCAGATCAACAGCAATTTACACTAAAACACTACACACAGCTACACGCATTATTGAAAGCTATGAATCTGCAAGCAAAATTAGGACCATATATTTACTATGATTAGAAAAGACAGGGCAGCCAAAGAAAGAGCTTTCTGCCTTTTGGAAAAAAAAAATAATAAAAAAAGGAAAGGAAGAATTGTAGAGATGAGATGTGCTATTCTCTTTCCGAACAAAAAAGATTAATTTCATTTTGTTTTGTTTGTTTTCCAGTTAGAAAGCCAGCCTCAATCCACTGAAATGCATGAGAAGACATCCCTAAGTGCAATAAAATCCCAATGGATTTGTTAACAGGCGAGAAAATCTCATCAGCACTACGTCCAAAAGAATGCAATCGGTTTGGAAGCTTTGCTTCATTATGAGTATGATTAAAAGTTGTCAAGTTTTACTTCCTATGAACTTAGTCCTGATGAGAGCTGTGTGGTTGACTGTCCCGAGGAATGGTGCCACGGTGACTGACAGTGCAGCTTTGTCCTCTAGTGTGGCTGGGCTCACTCTCTTGTGGAGAGAGTCACTCAGCTGCTGGGATGATTTTGACCTTTGTTTTTCTCTACTGCCACTGTCAATAACATTAATTATTAGTGCCAACTTTAATGGAGAAAAAGACTTAAAAGAGAACCTTTTTTCATAGGTACTGCCAAGTGGGACTGAATTCTGGACTGTCCTGTTTGGAGGTGACTAAATGTAGGGATAGCTTTAGTGTGAGCCGGACTGCTTTTGGGACCCCACTGGCTACAGTGGGAACATAAACACCAGATGGACATTGAGTGTCCAGTTGTCTATCACTGTTCACACCTTCCTTCAGGTAACCATTAAACTGCAGCCTTACACGTTGCAACATTTTGCAAATTACCACTCCATGGTGTTATGTGTTATTGTCCTTCTCTTTTGAGGAGTACAGAATTTACATCATGAAAATCTTGAAGTAATTTGCAACTCAAGTAGTATGAAAAGCTTAGGATTGGTTGTATTTCTTTTTTTTTTTTTTTTCTTTTTGCATTCTAAACAGTTTCCTGATTTAATTTCCATAGAACTCACAGATAATACATACACATTACATATGACTGATCAGGCGCTTGGGAGGACCTCACTTCTCCACTTTCATTGTATCCAGGGAATTTTGTGATAATGTAGATGAGCGTGTTTGCACAGAGTAACCCCCAAGGTCATCTCCTCCTTTCCTACCTGATGAGTTCAACTGTTTCCGAATACATGGTATAAGGGGATTTAGATTCCATTGGGCCTTGTTCCATTGCATTTCCACACTCAATAAATGATAGTGCTGCTTCTGCATAATTCAGTGCCTTCCCAAACTTTTCCACCTAGAGGGAAAAAACAAGGACACAGAGAAATAGTGTAATCATCGAGATATGGTTACATTTGATGGGATTTTCTCAACATGAATTGTAAACTCGACACAAGTTCATATATCTTCAGATTCACAATTTTCCTGTGAGAAAGCTAAAACCCATCAAACCCTGTGCAACAGTGAAAATCCTCAGATGCTGAAAGTAGAGCCGAAAAAGGCTACGAGATGTTATTTGGTTCACACTCCTGTGTCCAAAAAAGGATCAGCTCTGCTTAGGACATTCCTGACACACGCCCAACAAAGCGCATCCAGAGCTGGAAATGACACAAACTCATCTTTGCAAATGCAGTTTTTTATCACTTAGCAAAGGAAGGTAATGATTGTCTTGAACTAAGAGGGTAAGAATTAAATACTTTGACTGCTGACTCTTATGCAAAGGCTCATCTCTGCTCTCATGTCTTCTTTATCCCTACCATTTTCAGCACTGCTTGACTGCACTCTCCTCTTGTCAGGAGTTTGCTTTCTATACCCTCATCCTCTCTCAGGGACTGCTCTGCTCCCTCAGTTTCTTCTACCATCCTCCTTTCTTGCCGCGTTTCTTCTCCTGTATTCAGTACTTCCTTGACTATGTATTTCCACACTTCTATGGATACACACGCTTATCTGTCCTCAGTGACAGCGTGTATGCAAATGTGCACATAATGTTCATATGCATACAGTTATGTACCACTTATCTGCTCTCAGAATCTGATTTTTGATGTGGATAGAGATGAATCATACTAACACCTCTCTGTCCTGACTTCTCTTTCCTTCAGTCAGAACTCCTGCGGTACATAAAGCCCATTAATGGACTGGATGCATTTGGTTGAAATCTGATGCACACAGTGAAAGGTTAATGGACCTTATTTTTTTCCAAGGGATAAAGATTTTAAATAGTAACTTTGGAATGGCACACTGGCTTCAATCTATTTTAGGTTCTTATATGACTCCCATTGCGATCATACCGGAGAACTTCACAAACTTTTTATTATATTTCTCTCCCCGATGCTCTTGTGTGGGTGGAAGTGCTATTATCCCAATTTCACAGAGAGGGGACTACGGAGCAGAGAGACTTGGAGTAATTTTCAGGCTGCTCACTCTGAGTGCCTACGTTAGGTATTGTAGTGCCAAAGTAGGGGGTATCGAGCTCAGCAAGGCGATTTCTAAGTGCCTGGAGGCACTTCGGCAATATGGCAATTCCTCCAGGACCCCTGCACTGTCAAGGAGGGAAAGGAGGTACCTGCAAAGGGTGATTCACAAGGTGTCAGTAAGGTGCTGGTCCATTGTGTAGGGAAGCTGATTGTGAAGGATATTTCAATCACCTAATGCTGATGGGAGGCTATTTTGTGCCTAAGTGACTCGCAAGCAGGAATCTTAGAGCAGGGCAGAGAATAATGCTTGCACCTCCTGTTTCTGGGACTCCACCATAAAAACTTGTCTCTTTGGGCTAAGAATATCCTTTGCATGTTAAGTAATCTTTTCCATTCTGTTTAAAGCAACAGGTTAAAATGCACCGTTTGTACTTCTCCATGATATTTCTTGATTTAAGACTCAATTTAGAGTAATATGGAACTGAATGGAAATTTGAACCATGGAAATTTGTGCGAATAAACTCAGGCAGATTGTAAAACTCAGTGTTAGTGCCCTAAATGAAGGGCCTGCTTCTGCTTCCTTGGCCTTTTTACAGTCTGCACAGCTGAGAAAAAGAGGTGAGGAAACAGAGGCTCTGAGCTACCTTCCTTCTTTCCTGCTGCTGTGACAACGAAAAGCGTCTGTCTGACAGAGCAAGGCAGGGCTGCAGCTACTCCCACTTGCAAGGCAGCCACATTAACTCAGGGTCCCACGCCACATACTGCATCTGCCATCCCAGAGGCCTCATGTTTTCAAGACTGTGCCAGTATATGTGAAGAGGTGGCCAAACATAGCCTTGGAGAAAGCTGAGAGATGGCTCCTGGAGCACTGAGTACCTCGTTGCACCCATTTGTGCAGAAAGGCAAGAATCTCTTCGGTGCTCTGGGCAACCTCAGATTCCCCTATTTCTTACTGGCTACATTTTTTGACAGGTCAAAGCCAGAGCCAAGAATCTGTTGCCACAGTCCTTTGTGCATAAGGTGCTCCTCTAAGGTTACACAGATTCCTTGCGTGCTTCTCATTATGTTAGGAAGTATCTGCCATGAAACCAGGATTCGTTTGGCACCGAAGAGCCAAAGCTCTTCAAAAAAAGTACAAATATGAGACCAAATTTGAAGATACAATTCTAGAACCCAGAAAGCTAGTTATATTGAGAAGAGAGGTATCTGGATCCCTTGCATAGCCTCCATTACTATAGTTACTAATTAAAGCAAAGGAATAAATGGAAAGTTTTATTTATCCAGGCCTTTATCTCAGTAAGTCATTATTTGTTAAGTCATAGTTTATTGGGCTATGAGCGTTTGATTATATAAACATTTCTTAATTTAACAAGCCTAGCCATCCTTATAATAGATTTTATAATTACCCCAGCAATACAGCACTGATGACGAAACTGCATTACAAAAAGAATGTGAAGCAATGTAACTGGAAAGAAAATGTTCTTACCATTGCATCTGCTTTATGCTTCTTCCGTTTAGCTTCCTGCATAAAGTAATCTGCGTTGCGTGGCCTACCAGGGGAAGATCAGAAGACATTTTATTATTTTCTAGAGTGCAGAATATTTTCAAGTTATTTTTCCCTTATTTTAAACCTGATCTAAACATTTTTGGGTTTTTTTTTTGTTTTTGTTTTTTTTTTTTTTTTTTTTTTTTTTTTTTGGGGTTTTTTTTTTGAAGAAAATACACTTATCCTGTAACCATGCATCTTCTATTTCCAAACTGCTGCCTGTGGAGACAATAGCACTTAGGGCTGTTCTCATTCTTTAGAAGTCAGTGATTCAAAGCAAAATAAAGCTAATAAAATGTGGTTTTATGGATTATATAAACTACTTCCCAAATTAGTGCAGTTTTGATCTGCAAAATGGATTCAAGCGTGAAGCAGAGTAAGCTACTCTGTCTTCTCTCCCTGGTGCTTGCTTCCCTCTTTTTCAACTCTTCTCTGCGCACTGTCATTTGTCTTGGCTTCTCCCTCTCCTCTCAAAA
This sequence comes from Megaceryle torquata, assembly GCA_024611175.1. Taxonomy (NCBI): domain Eukaryota; kingdom Metazoa; phylum Chordata; class Aves; order Coraciiformes; family Cerylidae; genus Megaceryle; species Megaceryle torquata. The sequence goes on along the minus strand of JANIJG010004497.1, from coordinate 60,268 downwards.
TGAGTGTGTGTTTAATCTCTCCAGTTCGAAAATACACATCGAACCTTCTTGCTCTACAACTACCATTTCACACCCCTTCTCCCTCTTATCTGTAAGCGTGCCGAGAGTGCTGTTTACTTTTGCTGCCTGGAGTTCATCTCTGACTCGGTGCTGGGCTGTCTGCTGCAATTCCACTAGCGGTGCTCCTGCCAATTTCTTCATTGATTTCTTCTCAAATAGATCTCAGAGACTCCATCTCTTCCTTAACCTACCCGATCTACTGCCTGCAGGGCACAAATTCAGCTGCTGTCTCTGTGCTGAAATTCACGAGTCCGTTTCCGATCCAGACTTACCCACTTCCATTCAATCTGAAAACCCAAACTGATGTTTCCTTGGCAATGTCTGGTCACCACCTCAGTAAGCTTGTCATGGCTGAAGCAAATTTTTTCCTCCTCCCCCAAGCTCTCCCTATTGCACCTTTCTCAGTCACTGTGGAGAATGGTCATTTGCTGTCATTTCAGGCCATAACCTTGCATCTTCAGCTGCTGCTTCTCATAAAGGTCTTTGTATTTCCCAACCTGCAGACTCCTGCAGTCTCATGCATGTGGGAGATGGTATTTTTCTTTCTCTACTCAGCTAATACATGTCCTGGTTCTTCTCAAGGTGGGTGTTGGTCTTCTCTCAAGATACAAGAAAGAAGACAAGAACAAATGGCATCAAGTTACTCCAGGGGAGATTTAGATTAGATATTAGGAAAAATTTCTTCACCATAAGAATGTTAAAGAACAGGCTGCCCAGGGAAGTGGTCGAGTCACCATCCCTGGAGGTATTTAAAAGCTGTGTAGATGTGTTGCTTAGGGACGTGGCTTACTGGTGGACTTCACAGTTGGACTTGATGATCTTAAAGGTCTTTTCCAACCTAAAGGATTTTATGATTCTCAGCTCATATTGCGGTTACTGCAATATCCTTGTCTCTCTCAGAGAAGGAAGTTTTGCCTTGCAAAATCATAGAATCACAGAATGATTGAAGCTGGAAAAGACCTCTGAGATCATCGAGTCCAGCCTATGACCTAACACCATGGCATCAGCTAAATCATGCCACTAAGTGAAGCACCCAACCTTTCCTTCAACACCTCCAGGGATGGCAACTCCACCACCTCTCTGAGCAGTCCATTCCAGTGTTCTATCACCCTTTCTGTGAGGAAGTGCTTTCTGATATCCAACCTAAACCTCCCCTGGCACAGCTTCAGGCCCTGCCCTCTCATCCTGGCACTGGTTGCCTGGGAGAAGAGACAGACCCCCACCTGACACCAGCACCCTTCAGGTAGCTGTAGAGAGTGATGAGGTCCCCCCTGAGTCTCCTCTTCTTCAGGCTGAACAACCCCAGCTCCCTCAGCCTCTCCTCATAAGACTTTCCCTCCAGTCCCTTCCCCAGCCTCATCGCTCTCCCCTGGCCCTGCTCCAGCACCTCCATATCCTTCTGGAAGTTTTCTTAGTACTGGTTAGAGTGTCATCCCTTGGCTTTATGTAATGAAAATAAGATATCCTTGAGTAGTCAGAGCATGAATTCTGATGCTTTCACCATTCATGCCTTTAAGTGCCTTTATTGTACATGACACAGTATTATTCCCACTCAGCAATCTGTTGTAGGTTAACCCCAGTAGGCAGCTCAGCCCCAAACAGCCACTCACTCCCCTCCGGTGGGATGGAGGAGAGAACCAGAAGAGTAAGAATACTCAAGCATTGAGTAAAGACAGTTTAAGAGGTAAAGCAAAGCAGAATAAGGAATCCATTCACTCCTTCCCTTTGGCAGGCAAGTGTTCAGCCATCTCCAGGAAAGCTGGGCTCCGTTGTGCTTGATGATGACTTGGGCAGACCAATGCCATCACTCCAATTGTTCCCTCTTTCTCCTTCTTCCCCAAGCTTTTATTGCTGAGCATGATGTCATATGGTATGGGACATCTCTTTGGCCAGCTGGAGTCAGCTGTCCTGACTGTGTCCTTTCCTAAAGTCTTGTGCACACCCAGGCTAATTGCTGATGGGATGGCATAAGAAGCAGAAAAGTCCTTGAGGCTGTGCAAGCCCTGTTCAGCAGCAGCTAAAACATCCCTGGGCATCAACACTGGTTTGGTCACAGGTCCAAAACACAGCACCATACAAGCTGCTATGAAGAAAATGAAATCTATCCCAGAACAAACCAGTACACAATTCTTTCTTTTTTCTTTTTTTTTATTTTTTTTTTTTATTTGGGATTTCTCAGCACATCTGTTTAAAAAAAATAGTTTGTGTGTCTAAGAAGATAACAGATTTTAAAACTTCAGTGGGATGAATGAGTAAAACATTCTCACTGATAGCAGAAGGAAAATGCTGAGATCCATAACTGAGACCAGTGGGAGCAAGGGGGAGCCTTTTGACAGGACAGCCATACATACTTCCTTGAGACCATAAGGCTATTTGACAGTGCCTTTACTTAGTCTGTTTCCTTCTACTTAGATGCACACAGTTTCAAGGACATTTAATTAACAGAAGGTTAGTCAACCTTATTTTGAAGAGAAGGATGGCTAAATATTGTGAGATGGAAATGAAATTCAAGGTCTGGCTATACAGGGGCCATAAGGCTATAAGGTTTGAATCACCTTTCACAGTCACACAATGGCCTTCTCCCTAAAAATCTTGTTGATAGGAAGAAAAACATTTCCTTTGCTCCAACTTTCTTTAAAATATTATTCTCTTTATTCTCCCTCAGGATGGAATTTCTCTCCAGCTTCCTCTACCCAGTAGATCAGAAAGGGGACTAAAGACAGGTGTGTGTCCCAGGATCTCATAACATACTGCAGCTGCAAATACTTCCTGTGCCCAGCAAGATGATCTTGAAGGTGTGTTCCAGTTTTCCATGATTCTATGACTCTAAGATGCTCACGTTATCTTCATAACCTTCTGTATTTGGTCCTAGTCAATTATGAAATATTAGACATCCAAACAGTGTTAGCTTGATATAGGAAAAACCCTCTATGTTTTCAGAACCATTGAAAGAATTCTTAAAAAAAAAAAAGCTAAGTCCCATCTCTCTTAATCTCGTGCAAAGACCAAGGTATGATGGTTTACTATGAAGTGCCAAAAAGCAAATCAAAGCAGATCGAATCAAGAAAACGGTGGCCTCATCTCTCTGAAATGATCAAAGTGATGAACCTTCGCATGATCCTTGCAAATTCAGGTCGTTAAAACATGTCCTTTGCAACATTCCCTCCCATACATCACCCAGCATCGTATGTCTAATTTGCTTGTTCGAAGCACAGTAAGAGGCTGTAAAAACAAAGTGAGATAATACAATGCAATTATGGGCTACTTATAATTAGAACTTAATTGTAAAATGGTTTTCAACTTGTAGCAGGATTTATTCACCTGACTTACAATTAGCAATGAGGGTATTAGCAAGAGGCATGCATGTTACTGAACCTAGAAGCCTGCTTTGAGAGCCGTGCTATGGGGGGTGATCACCAAAATGCAATATGGAAAGCTGAAGTAATCCCTTCATACCAAGTCCATTTGTGTTTGGGAAGGCCCACCATAAAAAAAGTAAGTATTAAAAGGCCATTTTAAAACAAAGCATAAATATTGACAATGTGAATGTTTAGGTATTTCCACAGGAAAAATACAGGATTGATTTACAAATTGGGGGATGCCTTAAAGAAATTAATATTCATTTGGAAAAAAAATGGATAAGGTATGTTCTCTTCAAGTTTCTTGAATAGAGTTTTTCAACAGCATTAATAAACATGGCAAGTAAATTCTTCATGCCATCTGTGAAGCAATATTCTTCATTTTATCACTGCACATTAGTCAAATTTTTCTTCAGATTACTGTGCTTGTTGGGTGAAAAGTGAGAGCAGAGATGTCCTATACACTTAAAGTATGCTTGTGTACATTGCATGCGTTTCTTATCTTAGTAACAAAATAGGGATGTTCTTGGATTTAATTATTCTCTGATTTTTTAATGAGAAAGAAAGACTTCAAATTCAGCTTTGTTTAGGTTCCCACTGCACATGAACATAATTATTCTTTGTAAATCAAGTATACTAGTTTAAATTATTATGTCATGAAACAAAAAAACCCAACCAACCAACCAACCAAACAAAAAAAAGCAACAGAAAAGAAAAAAACCCACTTCTACAGGCTCTGTGCAGATGACAGGTTACCTCAGCTCGTGGGCATATGAAGACACATGAGAAAGCTGGTGAATAAAGTAACTACTTAGGATAGCTCTTCTGCATACTGCACATTTCCTATCTATGAAGTTCACAAGATACTGTTAACCATATTCTACTCTTACAGTCCCTTAAGTTATAGTGACTGAGAACTCCTATCTGCTACAAACATGAAGCTTCATCCAAATTTCCTTTGCAGCTCGGCCTACTTGCTTACATTGGTGATAATTTCAGACTGGAGAATTTGCAGGTAATCTCACTGGATGCTAATTTCAGCTGCTACATGTTATTGATGAGAAGCATCCTGAGGAGCAGCAAATCTGTTTTCCTACTGACATTCATAAAGATCTGTGGCTTTTTTTCCAGTCTTTGGTCTAAGGTTTGCAAACCCCCTGCAGATCACAGCCTCACTATGGCCTGAGAAGCCAGAGAATGGAGAAAATTTGTAATGGATTAAAATGGTACCAGACTACTGGTTAAACTGGAGTGGATGTGAGTAGCAGAAGAAGCACTGGAGTCTCTTTGTTAGGCTTAACTGGACATGAATGTGGACTGAAGTCCTACAGAAAGTTAATCAGTGACTTCTGGTTTCAGATAATTGAGTCAGATTCTCCTCTTAAGTTATTTACAACTGTGTGTATCTATCAGTGTCAGCACTGTCACCCCAGATTTAGAAACAGAACTCAAGCCTCTTAAAAAAACCTCCCAAATTTAAAAAGAAATGTGACTTCAAATTAACAGGTACAAACAAGTCGTTTATCTCTATTAATAATCTTGACTGCACAAGAAAGTCTTTTGCTTCTGAATATCTGATTGTTGGTACTTTGAGAAATACAGTCCTCTTCACCAAAGCCAAAAAAGGAGCCCTAATACACTGCTCTAATGCATCTCATATATCTCGCTGAAAGGCAAGAGAAAGAGCGTAAAGCATCAGTGCCAACTAAGTCAGGCCGCTGGTGAATTCTCCCTGGGATCAAGTGTCATTATGTGAAGCTGGCTGCTCTCGAGGAGAATTTACCCTACTATGTTGATTGGGGAAAGCAATCAAGTACTGCTGGAACCATTTCAACGCATTCTCAGTCAACACTAGCCTGTCACCTAGGCACTGAAACAGAATTCAGCCTATTACAGAATAACCCCCCCACGGCTAGATCTGATAGTACAAACAAGGCCAGGCTTCCTTTTCAGCAGCGGCTTTCGGACCATTTATGACTTTGACAAGGGCAGCCTCAGTAGCATGGCTGTGGCTGAGTCCAGGATGAAATCTATCAAACAATCCGCTACTGTCCAGAATTTCTCTCCCTTGTCTTGTCACCACTTTCTCTGGGAGATTGTCGAAAACCAGCAGGAAAGACAGCACTTCCATCGCTTGTTATGTTGTGTGGAATCCCAGCGTGAGGTGAGATGGCTGTGGGCATTGTAATTACTCCCCTTCCAGAGCAGCCTTTCAGAATTTCTGGGCTGTTGAGCTCCTAAGAGTGGTGGTACCATTACCCAGGCGAAATGCTTGTGTGTGTCTGTGTTTCTTTCATCCTATTAAGCTCTATGTCATTACAGAGCATCTCTGCCACCTTTGTCTTTTGCTGCTTTCTCTCAATTTAATTCACTCCAGTTCAGCAGATAATTGCAAAAATGTAAACTCACGCAGTAAAAAAAAGGAAGAGAATCAAACAAAGTGAATCAATAAAAGCTTTACTTTGTACAGTAATTTATCAGCATCTACTGCAACATAATATCCTTGGAACTCAGAGCAACCACTGGTATTTACAGAGTATGGCGCAGCTTAGACTCCAATATACAATTTTAATTATAACTGCATTCAAAACCACATTTTTCATCTAATTTTTATATTTTAGATGAACTAAATACTAAACCATAGCATTTTCTGCCTCATTTACATAACCTACCACTTGTACATTATTTCTTACTGTGGTATGGTTCTTTATGAGGATACATTAAAAAAAAAACCTAATAAAAGTTCAATTAAACGCCGTAAATGTATCCAAGTGCATATTTTAATACCCTTTAGAGATAATGCTACTGAAGTGTTGTAAAAAAACAACCTAGTGCTTCCTCAGTGTACAACAACCGCATGTAAGAAAAGCAGCTTAAATCATAATTCTAAATATAGGACCAGTTTCACAACCTCTGTAATCTAGACCACAAAAAAAGGTGGGTGTGCTGAAAAGGAGCCGAACAGCAAAACGGGTGATTCTAAAATTCAGTCAAAGCAAGGAGGAAATCAGAAGAAACTGGCATAGCCAGTCCAGTTTTGGACTCGTGTCCATTTTTGAAGCTGGGCCAGTAGGCCCTGAACTTTAAGTCCAAGAAGCAAAGAAAATCCTGTAAGAGCAAGAAAACCACGCAAGGTGAAAGGTAGGTGTAGACAGCCCTGCCTCTTTGCTGGGCTGCTCCCAGCTGCTCCCAGCTTTCATACTGGGACATGCGTCGGGAGCACGTCTGACATGTTGCGTCACGGATACGGATGGTCAACGTGGGAGTAAAGGATAGAGCAGAGCAGGTATTGCTATACGAAATGCTGCTCTTCCCTGATGTATTGTGACCTCCTGCCCATTCCACAACTCCAGACAAAGGCTGGTTTATGGGATATGGCACTGCTGTGTCTGGGGCATGGCACACGTGATGGCACACGGGGTGGGTGAGAGCCCATGGCACTGTACAAAGTGGGTACCTGGTTATGGGACTCTCCCGCTCACTACAGCAGAGCCAGCAGGTCTGGGGAGTTCAGCAGAGGAGCATAAAAGTGGAGAGGTTTGTGATGCATTTAAATGATAGTGCTATAGGCATTTCAGAAAGACAGGAACCAAGGATCTGACTGGAGTCAGGCCAAATCTAAGAAAAATTTACTCAGTGACACAAGTACTATCTTGTTGGGTTTAGCATAACAAGGTCAATAGCTTGGATTAGATTAGATGAATAGTACAGACACCTAGAGAGGGAGCTACTGTTGCAAAAAATAGCAGACACAATTAAAGCCTGGCACCTGCTTTAAAGGAAATGAAGAAGGATAAAGTGGGGGTTACGATTTTGGCAAAAATGCACTGTCCCCCAGACTATCTTAATGTAGTGAAATACAGGAGACTACAAATTCCCGGGCGTGAGCCAGATTCATGCTTGAAGATACCCACGTGAAATCAGTATCCGGACTAAAAGATGCAAGGGCATAGTCTACAAGTGCAGAGTGAGGAATGAAAGAAGTGTTAACAACAGGGACTTGAGCAGATGGAGAAAACACGACATCCTTGCAGATAAGCTGCAACTGTGTCTTTTGCGATGTGTGTTAAATCAGATATTTTGAAATCAACTAATTTCAGTAGAAAGTGGGGTGAAAGCCTTTGCAGTCAGGCCTAGGGAGAGGAGGGTGGGACCACAGCAGTTCAGATGATACCACAGAGTCACACCTTGACTTTTCAAGAGGCAGCTGAAAACCAAAGGCAGAAAGAGGGAATACCTGGCAGCCAGCTCTGCCGTTCCCAGCTCTGAGGAGTGAGAAGCCATGGTGCAGGTGAAACTATTGAGTGACAGTACATGTGACACCCGAGGCAATGAATGGGGTATCTACCCTGAAAGAAGCAGGCAATCCTGAAACAAAGACTCTACCCAGGGCTCCTGTCCTGCAATGTCTGTTTAAGAAACTTCAGTAATCATAGGCTTTGAAAGAAATCATAATCAGGCACTAGAAGACCAGGAAAGCATCCAGTAGGGATTTTGGGAATTCTTATTTCTCATGTGCATTAAGTCCCTCTCCAGCTCCATGACTTGTTGATGAACGGGGTACTCCCGGGCTAAAAATGACTTTGAACAGTCTGCCTGCAATTCTCTAAAGTGGTTACGATCATTTGCTAGTGTGGTTTGTTATCATTGGAAGATGAAAATATCCTTTATATCTTGAAGGAATGATCAGGAAAGCTCCAAGGTTTCCTTGGGGGATTGCTGCCTTTACACCCTAGGGCCATTACAGTCACCCTTCTGGTCCAAAAGGGAAACTTCTGGGTAATTATGTTGTGGAAAAATGGACTCGAAGCACATTCTTCAAACGTATGTAAAGGTATTTTCCATTGCCACAGGGACAGCAAAGCTGACATGAATTAGGCTGCAAATAGAGACATTAGAATATCTCTTACAAACCACATCTGTGAATTTTGGCATTGAGGGTGATGAAAACCCACAGTGCTCTGTGATCTAGCACAAGAAGACACATCCTGTGTTCCACTGCTCTTCGATGGGAAACCAATGTTTGCCAACAAACCTGAGAAAATAAGCTCTATCAAGAACCAGAGGTGTGGTAGAACTAAAAACACCATCAGAGGTTAGATGAGACTTCCTAGTCAAAGAACTGCAGGGTTTGGAGGGTGCTCATCACCTGCTGTAGGCATCTGCTCATTGCTCGCCAGTTGCAGAGGTGAAGGAAAGACTGGGAGAGACTGGTGGCAGGGACTGCTCTCTCCTATATGAGAGAGTCATCTCTGCTGCTGGGACCTGGGGGATATTTTGCTGAGCCTGATTAGAAGACCCTTGTCCTGCTCACTGTTATGTTTCATTGTGGACTAAAGATATTTTCCAATCAAGCTGCAGAATAAGAAAAAAGTACATCAAAATCAATTTATGCAAATAAATCCTCTTTCCTGAGTGACAAAACTATGAGACGTTATTTCAGATCTAAGCCTGTCAATAAAATCACTCCTTGGCTATGCCTGTGCACGTGAAATAAGCAGGCCAAGGATACCAGCTCCATTATTTGATCATACACGCTGTTTAATGGCTAATATTCTCCCTGGCATAGTTTTGAGCTCAGTCCCAGACAATGCCTGGGCACAGCTGGGAGACAACACAGGCCAGGGACTGTTCTCAGGAGGCAGTGAGTGTTCTTTGTTTCAGGGAGGGAAGACAGTTTATTCATATAAAGAGAAGCAGTGCTGGGCCACGTGCCCATAGGAACTGAGGAGGGGCACGACTGTCGCTTGAAAGTTCAAATGAGGTCCATGGCTCTGGCTTTTCTTTGGTGACAGGGAATAGTGGCTGTGAATTCTTTATCCTGTGAGAATCTTCTGCTAGAGCTCATGAAGCATTTGTTTCCCACCAGACCAAGTTCTCAGAAAGTATCCCTACAAAGAAAGGGGGTAGGTGCTCTTGCAAAGAACAGGCAGCTTAATTATCTAATCACGGGGAGGCAGTGTCTGCTGTCTAATAGTCTGGTCGTATTGTCTCATGCGCAGTGTACACATGAGAAAAATTCAGTGCCACAAGTAAGAAGCTAAGGAGAGGAAGAATGGACAGATGAAGTCACGAGATCCCCCCTTCCCAAAGCTGAGAAACTGGGAGCAGTCCACATATGAATTTCTGAGGGATTTGGTGTAGTAGATGTCAGTCTATCTGACCAGTGTTTTTTCAGATTGCTGATAACAAAGAGGAGTCAAGCTTTATTCCTTAACTGTGCTCCTGAGGATGTGCTCAGCACTAACAAAAGTCTCTCTAAATACTTCAGAAGACCAGGAGTCCTTGAGGCATTTTGAGGAATGCCAAAGTGAGATGACTTCCAGATGTTGTATGGGCATCATAGCTCAAAAACACCTTTTCCTTTCCACTCTGAGGCAGAACGAAGAAGAGGAGACTTGAGGTTCAAGGCCAAACAAAGAGATGCACCAATAAATTCTTTTTTAAGCTCTTTATGACCTCTCTGCAGAACACCTTTACAGGTTGAGTATTTTCTGGTTATATGGGGTACCGGTTGACAAACACAGGAACGCTGCCTCACAGCAGCATGTGTCCCTTGGACAATGTACTGGAACAGGCTGGAACAGCCTGCAACAGGCTGCCCAGAGGGGCTGTGGAGTCTCCTTCTCTGGACACTTTCAAGCCCCCACTGGATCTGTTCCTGTGTGGTCTGCCCTGGGTGACCCTGCTCTGGCAGGGGGGTTGGACTCGATGATCTCCAGAGGTCCCTTTCAACTCCTACCATGCTATGATTCCATGATTCTGTGTACAGCTGGTGTGTATTGTGTAAGGCCTAAATCCATAAAGGTGGAATAAACATTCAACAAAATATGAATTAGAAAAAAATCTGAAGATGTATTATCTTGTTCCTATAAAGTCGGGGAAAAAAAGGGAAAATAAATGTAAGTGAAAAAAACCCACCCCCCAAGTTTGCAAAGGGTAACCCCCAGTGCAACTGAGGAAATAATCCACGGTCTGTTTTAGCCGTAAGGAAAACTGGGAAGCTGGGCACGCTCTGCAATTTTTTATACCACACATGAAGTATTTTGAGGAGGGTGTGGGACTGTGCCCTCGGGCACCCACAGTATGTCTGTCCTTGTCACTTCAAGGACAGCAGACTGTTCCTAAATACGGTTATCGGGAATTCTATCATTCAGTGAAATTACAGCAGGACTGAATTTGGCTTGAAGCGTTATTGTGTAGCCTTGAAAACGTTCTCTTCACAGAGTCAGAAATGGACAGAAATCCCAGAAAACTTGTTAAGAATTAATACTGGAAACAGCGTTGATGTCACTTATACCTATGGCATGCTGGATACCTCGAAGCATATTTAGACCAAGCAGTAAACAATGGCAAAGCAGGGGAAGCAGGGTTTTGCCTGCCTTTTGAAGACTGTTGGCTATATTTACTTTTATATTGCAATGGATGTGTATACAGCACTCTGCCAAGCAAGATATACTTTTTATTGACCTACTTGTGTTCCAATTTATTGCTAGTGACAGCTGTTGTCAATGATCTGGAGAAAATAAATTGAGAATAAAGCAAAGAGACACTGATCGGGCAAAAAAAAAGTCATTGTTTTAAAACAAATATAAGGGACTTAACTATCTTAAAAATTAGAGAGTCTGATTAAAATGAAGACTTTAAAGCCATAGCTGGATTACAGTAATTCAGAATTTCATGGATTATGAGATGAGATACTCCATAGGCATCATTTTGGACAAATGCTGCCATTAGGATTACTACATAATTTCATATCTACCGTCTTTCATTTCTTGGAATCCTCTGCTGGGGTACTCCATGAATTTGAAAGACACTGGCTGCCATGTTTAATTTGATCCTTCTAACATGAGTCAAATTTGTTGACATTTAACATTTGCAGCCAGTCTAATCCACTACATTTCAGTGACTGCACAGTAATTTCAGAATCGAGGTGCAGTATAGCTGGTATTCGGGTGGTGTTTCCTAGATACAGGTTGTGGATGACAACTGCAGTACACGAAAATCTCCCTTCTCCAGTTAGCACAACTGTTTCTGGTTTTTAAGGGCAAATTAAGACATATTTGATTCTGTGTTTTGTCGTGTTTGGCTTTTTAGATTGCTTTTTTTAATGGCCCACAAGTCGCCTGGGGACATTCTCCGTGGAAGGCACTATACACAAACAGTTTAATTGTATCTCTCTCTGAAAAGGTGGAAGTTTTATTGATGATGCCTGCCAGAGAAACCACATGTATCACTAATGGAGAAAGTAAGTGATAAAAGCCTCTTGGATGATAGAGACGGTGAAAAATAGCAGTTTTTCCTACAACAGCATTCTAGGGGAAAACCAAAACAAACCAGTCCCCTTGGTTTTTGTCAGCATCTTGAGGGAAAATCAGCTGAAGATACAATAGCTCTGTTGTAGCCGTTTCTGACTGTGGCTTTTTTCTAATCCAAACAGATGAGAACGTCCTACAATTTTGACTTTTATCAGGCACACTGATACCTTTGGGCCTTGTATGTACGTGGTTAAACTGCAGAAAAATTGAACACTTGCGAGGAAATTATAGATAATGAAGTATTTTGGGTAGTACTTCTAAACAGTTTCAAATTTCCTCAGTGAAGGTTGTTGAATAAACATACTGGAAGAGTTAAAAACATGGAGGGTGGTGGAGAATGAAGGAAAACAAGGATAGATACACAGAGGAGAGTTTTCTCCAAAAGGGGCAGAAAAATTCATGTCATATATTCAACTTACATCTCCTTATGACTCCATGAATACACACAGAAATTAACCTCCCCATCTTTCTTTTCTTGACCTATGAAACAGTTACATCCTTTCGAAGTCTACAGGAATTATTTATACCTTCTATTAGGAAACCTGGATTCTCTTTATGAGAAGCTACTGTCTTTCTAGTCGTCCCCGAGACCAGGTAGTGTGAACAAACCTTACTACTATCATCCTTATCACAAAAAAAATAGCTGAGTTCTGGTAGAAAGCAGTTCCTGAAGAAACAAGGCTGTTACCCCAAGGTTTCCTTTGGTATAAAAGAGTCAGAGATGTTGTGAATGAAAGTCTGAGAGTATGAAAGGTGCGTCAAGGTCACACAGTGTAGAGAGTTCCAAGCAGTCTGACACATGGCTTGAACAGAACCTCTTCTACACTAGCCAGAAAAAAAATCAGTATCTTTAGGCCACAACACTCACAACATCACCAGTCAGAGAGAATCTGGATTTTTCTAGATACTAGGATTTCAACCTTCAATTTCACTTTTATACCTTATCTAAATAATACCACTTCCTGAATGACCTTGGGAAACAAACTAGGAATTTTAATTTACCAAAAAGAAAGGAAATACAATTACAAGATTAAATTATTTTCATAGGAGGAGAGCAGGGGAAGTCTGACAGATGTAGTGGAGGTGAGGAGGGACAGGTATCCCTCTGGGTACTCCTGCTAACCACTGATGCTTCCTACTTGGCCTGTCATTGTGATACCTTTTCCTGGGCAGCAGTAGCAGTGACAGCAGCAGCTGTCAAGGCTCAGGGATGCAAGGCTCCCATATGTCCTCTCCCCTTGCTCCAAGGGGTGCACCAAGAAAGGCGTCCCTCCCACCCCTCTTCGCTGTGGTTCTGTATATATTAATAGTCTGATGTTTGCATAATTAATGCCAACATATTAAAGGCCCTGACCCCCCTCTTGCAAGGCTTTCCTGCTCTGCCCAGGGGGCCTTCCCTCCCTGTCCAACTCATTGTGTGTCTGAACCCAGCCCTTTCACGGCCACGCTTGTGCCTAGCCATGGCCTCTATTGATCTGGACCCTGACCTGGGGACTATCTACCTGGCTGGACCTCAGACCTGTCTCGTTACTAGGTGTGCCTGGCAGTCACCAGGCTGTGTCTGGCCCTGCCTGGACCTGATCCTGACCTGACTTCCTGGCCTGACTTTGGACTTGTCCCATTAACATCAACTTAACTTGAGGATCTAGGCTCTTGGTTGAACAGGACTCCACCCTTGGACCTTCCCTGATCACCCTGCTTGAATGTTGTGGGACTGGGCCCCTGGCTGGCATGTCCCCTGCCCTGCCAGCTGTCTTCTGCACCTTGGCTCCTGGCTCCCTGTCCTTTAGAGAACAGCCAGTCTTCACTGCTCTCTGATGATTAGAGGCTTAATTTATGATGAAAAATTAAAGAGTTTATACAGTATGCCTCATTTATTTCTTGATGTACAGTAATGCTATAATGCTTCTCGGCCATGTCTCGGTTCCTGTTGGACAAATTATGTTTTTCTCTCTTTAAATGCAGAGAATTACATTGTTTTCTTTATTTTAAAGTCATCTGTACTTACATATCATCAAAGATAAGCTTTGTCTTTCTGCAGTCCCTGGGTGCACTGGAGAGAGGTGACCAAGACTCTGTTTGGGACTGTGGCTTATTGCAGAGAAGAACATTTTCTGAATTGATGTGAATTGCTTTCTAGACAACAAACATCAGAGAACACATTGAGGAATTGGCTACTATCTTCAAAAAAGCAACTAATAAACAGCAGAGCATCTTTTTATTGTAAATTGGCAGTTAGTTTTCCTACTCTTTCAGCAGAGAGTACGTAAAACTCTCCCGTCACTGATAGCCACAAATTCACAGATGTTGCTCAGAGCACTTTGAAAAGGGATGGAGTTTCAATGAGATACACTGAAGAAATTGAGCTCAAGTATCTGTAACTATCAAAACACTCTGAAACACAGTAAGTGAAATTACTAAAGACTAGATCTGTTGTGGTTAATTAGAAGATGAGGTTATATCTTTAGTCTTCAGCTTCCAGACTAGAATTGCACCTTGCCTTGGGAGAGCAAGGCTCGCTCGTTTGACTCGTTTCACACTGCGCTGCTGATGTGCCTGTGAGGTATGAATTTGCAATCCAAGGTCCAGCTGTCTTTCTGCTCTGGGTTCCTGAGCAGATTGAAGAATCATTGCTCTGTGCCACAGTTTTGTTTCATTTTTGTCAGGATCTCATGCTTTCCCTCAGCTGCAGCTTTGGTCTTACGAGCTCTTTGTCCTACCAAGTGACCTGCTGTGTGGACCACTATGCACTGGTACAGTGGAAGGCAGAAGGCCTCAGGTTGTTTTTTGTTGATAACCATTGCCAGAAAACACCGTTCATTTTTTGTCAGGTGGCAGGCAGATATGCAGTAGGGAAATGGACAAAAAGCTCAAGTGGATAAAAGCCACTTCCCAGCTAGTGGTCTCTGACAGAAATTCAAAGGACCACTTGAACACGCCAGATAGGTGCCAGATGGGAATATGGGATAAAACAAAGCCAGTTTTAACATTTATAGTTCATGATCTCTCATCTTCTATGTGGCACATGCAGATCAGTTCAGCAGGCTAAAGTTTTCAGATGAGTAACAGATACATTAGAATTTTATTGCAAAGGTTGTTAAAATGTTGACCAAATGGTGCGTTGCTATGCTATGCAGAAAATCTCAGTGCAACACATTTGCTAAGGGTGTGGATCATAAAGCAATCACCTTTTACTTTTGATTTCTAGCACATTTGCCTGTGAAGGAATTTAAATTGTTTTCAAGATATCCAGTGAAGAATGATGTAATTATAATTCTCAATGGGTTATAAACCTCTAAACTTATGTCTCAGAAGTTAAAATCTTTAAAAAAATTGCATTTAATCCGTCAAAAAATAAATGAACGACTATGCTATATTAAAATGCCTTTTTATTGGACTATTTCTATGTAATTAATTTTATTTCAATTTATCAAAAGCATCTGTGAGACATTCTTGAAGCATAAAATTTATAACTTGTTTTTTTTAAAAAGTGCCCCAAATTAATTTCATAGATACTACTTCCCTCTCAAAAGTAAATAAATGTATGTACATCTATATATACTTAACATGTAACATGGGGCCAGTTATCCCCATGGCAGAAGTGGCTGGAAAAGACCACTGGTACATCTCAGGTAGTTTGTTTTCCTGAAGATTTCTTAGGCACTAATATTTAGGCTTTTGAGGCCTTTTATGTATCAAATAATAAATAGAACAAACAGATAGGGGATAAAATATATAAGCATCTTTTTGTAGCAAGGATTGGAGCACGGGCCTTTCTAGCAGCAGCAGAGTGCCCTAACAATTTGACTAGATGCTCCAGAAGTGGGCATCAGTATGATGGCACTCAAATTGCTTCTTCTTGGTATTTCACACAAAGCAGAAGCTGCAGGGGGAGGAGGTGACAGTATTCTGGCCTTGATCTCCTCCTACCAGCAGTGCCCTGTAGGCTGGAGGGTAGGGTATGATTTTGAGAGGTAGGAGGCACAGAGATGTGAACTCCCTCCATCAGAAGAGCTAACGGGCTCTTTACTCCAGCATCCTAACCAGAGAAGTCAGGCATAAATGAGGGCAGCATCTACTCCTCTCTCTCTTCATGCTCTGAAGTCAGTGGCTACCAGGTGGTGTAGTAGGGAAGAGTGCTCTGGACACATCTAGTGTGAGCAAGACTCTGATAACTATCTGAATCCCTGGGCTCTGATGGAGCCGAGCTGAGAGGCCAGAGCTGAGTTGTGAGGCTGGTGCTGAGCTGTTCCCTGGTGTCAGGAGTAAGTAGAAGTGTCTGAGAAAGCTGGCTGTGAGACACGTAGGAGAACTTGTCTGCAGGGATGCTCATCACTAGGCAGTGGCTGAGTAGAGGCCATATACAGTAGATGCCTTGTGCACCACACTTTTGGACACTGGAGGCTTGCATGGTGCCCAGGCAATACTCTGGAGTCCTAAAGCTATTCATTTTAGGCCAGTAGCTTTTACCTTTTGCTTATGTAGCTTTTGTTATTTGCCTGCTTTACAACCTTCCCTCTTTGATTTTTTCCATGCCTTGCTAAACTCCAAACCAGAGAAACAGAGCTTACAATGAAGCATCCATTATTACAATATTTTTTTTTTTTTTTTGCGTAACATTCTGCAAAACTATCACAGACTGCAATACAACGTGAAAAATATACAGCTAGGTTTTATATCTTGAACAACAGCATAAACTTACATTGAAGTCTCCGGGATGTGGCTGCGACTGGATTTCACCCTTATGTTTTCTGCTGGAGGAGATGGAAGGCAATAGACTGCTGCCATTAGGTCTGCTGGAGGAAGTTAAATCATCGTTGGAGTATTTGTGTTTTGATGCATCAGAGAGGGGAGAGACGGGTGACCGAAGCATTTTCTCATTTTTATTTATTGGTATTGCCAAGCTGGAAATGGAAATTGCAGTAATGGAGTGTCACAAAGCTGGCTTTGAGAAAGGTAAATGTTTTATATATTACCAAAACTTTGAATTTAAAACCTGCTGGCAGGATAAAGTCTATCGGTATCTGGAAACAAGCTAACAGTATTGGGACCAAGAGTTCATTTACAAATTTGTATCATGTTTTTCCTCTTTCCCTTCAAGGCAAATTGTAATTCTGGAGTTAATATAAAGTCTGTATCGGAGTACTTGAAAAAAAACCTACAGAGATAAATGGCCACTTGCTCACTATTTCTTAAGGGATAGCTGGAGACAAAGATTAGGCTCTGAAGTGTAAGTTCAGGTTATGGAGCCCTATTTCACCGTTACAGGTGACAATTTATAAGCCATGGCAATAAAACCATATGTCAACTAAACCAGGAAATGCATTTAAAGATGACTGGCTTGTCTTTGTGCTCAACGCCCAGCCTTTGGTAGCACTGTTTTGACTAATCTAATACAGATTTTGAAGACAAAGAAAGATAGGGTGGTAGTGCAGACAAAAGGAAACGTATGCAAAAAGTAGATGCAGAGAAATGTGAGCTGCTCCTCTTGTAAAGAAAGCTAAAACACAGGCAGTATTTTCAGCTTTCACTTCTTTGGGAGAAACTTTGCATGAGGACAAATCAGACTGTACAAATATGCCCAGAAATAAACTTCAGATGCACTAACTTGAAGAAAATATTTAGCTGAAACTCTTAAAACAAACCACACAAAAATAAAAGTTCTTCTAAGAAACAGCTTGCCTTAAGACTAAAAGTATGGTTAAGGTCAGCCAGACTATTTTAACACAGTACCTTTCCCTGTCACGTTCCCCTTTATTCAGCCTATTACTTTTTATGGACAATTCTCACTTCTTTATAGTTACTGTATCAGACAGTATGCACTTAATGGAATCACAAAGAAGAATATGGGACAAACTATATTTCAGCACGTAATTTCAGGGAACAGAGCTAATTAAAAGTGCTCTTATCATACATTTGTGCATTTATCTGGCAAGTCTTTAAGAAGTAGCTGTTGGAAGAAGCCATGAATCGTAATTCAGAACCTTTCCTGTTTCCCACAGTGCAGTACCTTTAAAACACAATGTGAACTGTTTTGCTCTAGTGACCGATGCTGTTTATGAAAGCAAGAATCGGGGTGTGTAAGATGGAAAACTGTGCCCTTATTCTCCTCCTCCTAAGAAAAATAAGATCTTTAGCACTGTTTTGAATGTGCAGGCTGATGCTGTCATTTCTTTCCCTCTTTTCAAACCTAAACCCATGCCTTGGCTAGCCATGCTTACATATCACTGTCAACGTGTGATCCTAAAGCATCCAAGAGACGCCAGAGCTGTTTTTAAGTGTACCCAAGCTGCAAAAGCTTGGTCCAGAGCTTTGGAGGAGTAACTTCAATTTCTAGTTGTGCTGCAGACCTGGTGGGCGTAGGGCCCACCTAAACAGACCGTGAGCAGCCAAACTGCAGCAGTGCAATCATCTTACACTGAGAAGCCATGCAGGACAACTTGCAGTGAGCTGTCATCTACTGGGACTGGGTGGACTGTGACATCCAGTGTAGGTTTGAGATATTTGGGGAAACTCTGCCTGATGCTGCAGCCTTTCTTATCAAACAGGGTCTTGCTTAGTCTCCACCTCGGCCTGTAATTCCACAGCAGAAAATGCTCATGTCTGAAGGTGGTTTTCTTTGCTACCAGCCCTCAGCTGTGATGACAAAACTGTCTGTGTGGCTCTGCTGGAAGCTCAACAGTAGTAACCCGGCCAAGAAAAAACCAAACCAAAACAAAACAAAAGAAGAAAGAGTTCTGGTTTCAGACAAGTTACTTGAGTGAATTTACAGGACACCCTCACAGGCAGCTACGGTGGCATAACTGGAAGGGGGGGATGTGCCAGCAGGAGCAGCCACTGGTTGCAGGAGGGACAGGAGGTCCTGATATCAGCACTGCTGGTTTAGCTACAGCCTCAGCTGTGGGAGTGTTCACTTTTGCTATCATGTCCTACGGTGACATTTTGGAAGCAGGGCAGACCAGGGAAGAATTAGGAGGCAAATTTACACTTAAGACCTTCTTCTTTGTTTCTTTAATGTACAGTTGCTACCAGGAGTACTGAATACAATGTCACACAAACCACAAATTATTGTCCTGCTTCCAGGAAGCACAGAATTAACCCTGTGACATAGCAAGTTATGACAGCCCTGCTATTCTCTGAGGATGAATGAGACGTGAAACATACGACACTGCGGCATATCTGCATGCAATCACCCACAATAAAACAAACTGTTCTGTGCATTGTTTTCACTTTATGAAACATATGTGACATGTCAGGACAAAGAAATTGAAGGCATATTTTTGAATAAGCACTATATATATTCGTTTTCTCCATGTTTTTTTTCCCATTATTAATGACAGGAATTGCTCAAACTCATCAGCGATGGGTACAATAGAAAAGCTTACTACACTAAATACAAGTATGCTCTAATATTAGTGGTTTCACCCCAAGAGATACCCTGATACTACCAGAAAATGGTATTTGTTAAAAAAAATACTGATGACCAGCATGTACTAAGCAACATGCAGCTGAACTCTGCAAGGGTGCATGTCTAAGTCTGACTGCTGGAAGCGTCCAGAGAAACTCAGTGTGATTGATCTGACATGGATAGGGGTCTGTGTGCAATAAACCGTGCCAGCAAATGCTAAATATTCATCATTTGTTTCATGCCCTGCATCCTTTGAAAATGTCATTGTTTTTAAAGTCTGAGTTCCTTGTTCTGCTTACTAATGACACAGAATAGATTGCTTGTAATCTCAACGAAAAGGGATCTCAAATATATTCTGGAATGGGGTGTTTCAGGCATTGTTATGAATACTTTTCCTCACCTTTTCCATAGGATTTATAGATCGTAGTATTTATACAGTCAAACTTTTAAGTGTGAAAGTCGTAACACAGTAAGGAAAGAAAAGGCTGTAAGATGGTTGCCTGTGTGAACTGGTACCTACAACACGGTGTTTAGGAATATGTCTCAGAGAATTGCACTGCTCTAGCTGTAACTTCTCATTCCATCAGGATTGTGATCAACCCTCATGAGGATTGCGATCACAACAGTGGTGCAGAGTTAAACTGGAGGTCTGAGGCCAGTGGTGTTCCCCAGGGATCAGTACTGGGTCCAGTTTTGTTCAATATCAGTGACCTAGATGAGGGGATAGAGTGGACCCTCAGCAAGTTCGCTGATAGGAAACTGGGAAGGGTGGCTGATGCACCAGAGGCTGTGCTGCCATCCAACGCGATCTAGACAGGCTGGAGACGTGGGCAAAGGTGAACCTCATGAAGTTCAATAAAGACAAGTGTAGAGTCCTGCATCTGGGAAGGAATAACACCAGGCACCAGTACAGATTAGGAGTTGTCCTGATGGAAAGGAGCTCCATGAAGAAAGACCTTGGAGTCCTGGTGGACAGTAAGTTCTCCATGGGACAGCAATGTGCCCCTGTGGCCAGAAAGGCCAATGGCGTCCTGGGGTGCATCAAGAAAACTGTGTCCAGCAGTTCAAGGGAGGTTCTGCTCCCCCTCTACTCTGCCCTGGTGAGTCCACACCTGGAATATTGCATCCAGTTGGTGATCTACTGGAGAGAGTCCAACAGAGAGCTATAAAGATGATTAAGGGACTGGAACATCTTCCCTGTGAAGAAAGGCTGGGTGAACTGGGGGTGTTTAGTCTTGAGAAGAGAAGGCTGAGAGGGGATATCACTCACATCTATAACTTCTGACGGCAGGGTGTCAATTGGAAGGGGCCAGTCTTTTCTGCAGTGCAGAGTAATAGAACAAGGAATAATGGGTATCAGCTAGAACAGAGGAAGTTCCACCTCAACACAAGGAGAAACTTCTTTCCTGTGAGGGTGACAGAACCTGGAACAGGTTGCCCAGAAAGGTGGTGGAGGCTTCTCTGGAGGCTTTCAAATCCTGCCTGGACCTGTTCCTGTGTGGGCTGCCCTGGGTGTTCCTTCTCTGGCAGGGGATTAGACTCGATGATCTCCAGAGGTCCCTTCCAACCCCTCCCATTCTATCAGTCTGTGATTCTACGAGCCTCACATTTGAAATCACAATGTCTTTGTGCAATAGGACAAAAATGCAAGTATATAAATGTGTCAGGAGCTGCTAACTTGTTCATTAAACCAGAGGGAAGGAGAACACAGTGGGTAACTTCTCAACATAAAATGGGATAATTAAAAAATAAATCCCATTAAAGGAAAAAATAACTCAGGACATTAAATTGCATCTAGTTGTATGGCCCAGTGGTAAACAAAAGGACAACGCTTACCTATTTTCATTCATATTGCAGTGATTTGCTGTTGTGATGCTGTGGGCAGAGGCAGCTAATCGTGACGAACTCTCTCGCTCTAAGTGAGTCTTCTTGATGTCTCTGCACTCCTCCTCATTCTCACACTGAATGAAGAGAGAAATAATAATCTTGTAGGTTTGGGATTTACTAAGATTCAGAAGTATTTCCACAAGTCAGGAGCAGGTACATTCTGTCATTTTGATAATAATGATGACATTTTCTTTGAGCATATACCTAACATGGATCAGAGATGATTGGTCTGTATCTTGAGAAAAAGAAAAATCTCAAGAGGCAGTTTGTAGACAAAGGAGTAGAATATAAAACTTGAACTGTTTCCGTCACTTCCCTGCTTGCACCTTGGGATATTTTTTCTTTATACACCCCTCTTTGCCCATCTCCTGTGCGCTCTTCTCTTGCCTAGTCCTCAGCTTCATACTTCTTTTGTCTCCCCCTCTCTTTTCTTGGTACCAGTGACTATGTCTATACTAGTAAATACACCAGTAAATACTAGTATACTAGTAAATACAACAGATCAGCAACTGGTCCCGAGGTCAGCCTGCAGGGTACAGCTCACCCCCACGCACTCATCTCACTCCTCCTTCAAACCAGGCTATGCCACCACATTCAGATTGCCTCTTGGGAGGGGACCTTGGTCTCGTCCCAAGCGAGGGCCAGACACTGGCTGGAAGAACCCAAGTTGACCCAGGCCCAAACCACGTTATCAAGCACGTTACCAGTTATACAAAGTATGTGACTGTGCACCACCGCTTGGGACTGCACCCTGACCCTATCTGGCCTACCAGGATGAACACAGCCAATGTTTCCTGACTCTGTTTAGTTTCATGTTATGTTCCTCAGGTTTTATCATTGTCTACCAAAGGCTCTGCTTTCCCAGCCTCCTGCAAAGTCCACATCCTTTTCCACTTTTAACACTTCTCCATTTCTAACACTTCTCCATTTCCAGTGCTGGATGAGTTTTAGTTGTGATTTGTTGGTTCTGCTGTATTTATCGCCCTGCTGCGTGGCAACAATGTTTTCTGTGTTAGCCACTGCCACTGTGGCTGCTGCTACAGGGTTAACATTGTAGCTTACACTCCCCAGGAGTGAAGATCTTCTCACACCTCAGTGCTTAACCATCCTCGGCTGTCTTCCACTCTGTCCATTTTCTTGAGACCATGACAGAGGTGGAATTGATAAAGACCTCTTTCCAGTTCTGCAGATATGCCTGATAATCCATTTGTATTATTAGTCTTATTCATAAGAGTCTTTTGGGAAGGGGGATCACATACTGTGAGTTTGTATAGTTGTCCCCTTGAGGGTCTTATTCCAGGCTGAAGGGCAATTTGGTACCCCAAGAACATTTTCTATTTGTTATATTACTAAACCCATCAACAACATCAGTGCTTTAAGGCAGAAGAGTAAAAAATAACACAAGCCACAGAAAATCAGATTAAGCATTTCTAGAATGATGGCATTTATTTTACTCTTCTCTTGTGCCCTCCTGTTTCTGTCTTGGTGTACAGCCTGGCCTCTCCTATGGCCTAAAACATAAGTATTTTCCTCCTGCCAGTCACTCTTGACCTGTTTCCATCATCTTGTACTTTCGTGCTGCTTCCTGAAGAACATGCAGACAAACACATCTTATCAGGGCTTTCTGTTATGGCTCTACCAGTGGCCAGAACAGGGTTGCCATTTTTTCAGATACTAAAAAAAAGAACCAAAAAAAAAATTTAAAAAAAACCCCAAAAAACAACCAAAAAAAAAATAAATAAAAAAAAAAAAAAAAAAAAAAACAAAAAACCAAAAAAACCCCAAAGAAGATAAAAAAAAAGAAAACACTGCTTTAGATAAATGGTCTTCAAAAATATACATACAGATCAGTCTGCACACATACAGTAGCTCAGAGGGCAATAGATTATTGCACAATAAAACTGTCCAGAAATTGGGCAGATGGCAATTCCAGTTCAGAGTGACTTTTGGGGTCAGATCCGTGTAAGTGGACCAGAAAGCTTTCTTGGTGGACAGCTGCATCCATGGAGGTGGAGGGGTCTTTCTCCTTGGCATGACTGGTGGCTCAGAAAGCACTCAGAACAGGCAGGGTAGAGGGGTAGATTTGACCAGAGGGCTGTGCCCACCCAGTTTCTGTGATGGTGCTGCTGGGGAGGGGACAGCTAAGGGACTACACTCCCATTTCTACACCTCTCTGAGAGACCTGAGGTAAAAGAGGGCTGCTGGGTTGTGAGGAAGGCAGATTGAGGAGCCAAGTAGGTCCCAGGTCTCTGTGAGCGCATCCCTCATGAAGCTGGGGGTCCCTGCTGGGACTGAAGTGTTTGTTGACAATCTGAGGGGAAAAAAGACACTGCCTCATCTTTTTCCATACATGAAGTGACACCATGCAGACTGGGACAAGACAACTGAAAGCCATCCCTTTGCCAACTTAAGGATCATCTCCAAATACTCAGGTTTTGATAGAAGCCTCAGGAGAGAAAACAATCCTGCTGAAAAAGCAGTGCCTTTGCTAAGGTGGAGAAAGTCTTGTGCCATCAGCAAGTGCTGTCCCCAAGGGACTGTGATCCCCTGTGGCCATGAGTTTCATCACCTCCCTGGGATGACATCACTCCTGGGGTTTGGCTGGTTCCTATGCAGCAAGTGGGGACAAATCCCAGCTCTGAAGTGTTGGCCCGGAGAAGACACTGCCATTGAGTTCTGGACATGTCTACAGTGATGCATCCCACTTGCTGGAAGCCCCCCTACCCACACCGATCGGTACCCCCGAAGCTCACCTTGCGTTTCCTTCTAGATTTCGGTAAACCCTTCTCTGCGGAGGGGTCAGCGCTACTACCCTGCGGGAGGCTGGCCGCCTGGTTTGCTCCAGCACTCATGGCCAGTGGCTCTTCAGGCAAACGCTCTGGAATCCTGGACAAAAGAGCCAAGTCAATGTTGACCCACAGTGATTTTACCTCATCACTGTCTTTCAGAGGAGACAGGAGCTCATTCCTACCGAAAGGAACCAGGGTGTAAAACTGTTCCTCCAGCTCCTTTGCTATTTCACTACTAGTCCTGGCATTAATGGAGCCAAAGGCACTGCAGCTGCCGTGGGTTTTGCTGGCAGCGCCGGTCCCCACGTCCTTGGTGCGTGGCTCAGCCCCGGCTGCTGGCGGCACCTTGGGCAACGGGCGCTCCTCCCGCTCCGACTCAGAGCCCGAGTCGGAGGAGGATGATGAGGACGAAGACTCAGTCTCGATGAACTCCTTTGATTTGGGCGCCGTTTTGCTCGGTCCTCGTGCCCGACGCTTCTCGCCAGCCACGGCCGAGCGGGGCTCCCGGCGGTGCCCGGCTCTGCAGCCACCACCACTACTGGCGCTGCTGGGCCGGGCCCTCTGAGCCTCACCGGCAGTGCTGTCTGGAAAGCTGTTGCTCCCAGGGGGCTCCTCCACACCCAGGCAGTGGGGTCCGTCCCCGGCAGAGGTCCTCTCTGCCCGCCGCGGTGCCTTCTTCCCCGCCGCCCGCCTCGGAGGCCCGTTGTCGGCGGCAGGGGGTGACTTTTGCCGGCTGCCCTTGCTGCCCGGTGCTTTGTTGGCGGTCCTGGGCCGTGGTCCGTCCCCAACAGCAGCAGTGGCACAACCCTCGCCACTGCGGTGCTCAGCTGGGCCGGTGGCGGGTGTCTTCTCGCTGTCCTGCCGCTCTGCTTTCACGCAGCCATAGTAGGGATGGGCCTCCAGTGCCGGGCTGTCATGGTGGGTCAGGATGGGTGCTTTGTGTGGGGTGACTTTATTCAGCCACTTGTCCAGCTGCCACTTGTTAGATGAGGGTGGCTCAGGCTGAAAGGGAAACAGATGGCAAGAAGCTTAGTGCCAAGATCCTGCTGCCCTCAGGGCTCCCTCAGAATTGCCGTGTTCCCACAGTGTTACTGTGTCCCTCCTGGCACCACAGAGACTTTCCTCTGGTCTAAGAGTCACCTCCAAGACATGGTAACCTGCTGGCACTTGCCCTGTGTGGGGGGAATGGGCCACATGGGGCATGTGGTGCAAGTGGGTATATTTTTGGGTTTCAGAAAGAGGTTGAGAAGGAGGATGGCTTCTGTGATTCATTTCTAAGGATGATTCACATAGTACTACTGGCATCGGCTTTACTGGGAAATGCTCCCAAATCTCCAAACAGAAGAAAATAAAATGGTGATAGGAAGGGAGGAAAACAAGGCAAAGGTTCAGATAAGGCTAAGGGATGACAGCAAGAAGGAAAACTAGAGATATGCATTTTGTATCCTGCACCATCACAATAAATATGAAAAGTATTTTAAAAGCACACGAAGAGTCATGTAGAGCAGGGCTGGAGGACTAACCAGGAGGTTCACATAACCTGTCTGGTATCGGCGTTATAATCTCGTAAACATTTTTTGTGTGTGTGGTGTTATTGTCAAGTGCTCATTTTGTGAATATTGTGAGGCTGTTAAGTTTCTCTTTTCATTCCTGTCACAAATGATCAAGTTATAAGAGAGCATCTAAAACATAATGGTGTTTGGACAGTGAAGAAGCGGGATAATTATGATTTCAAATGTAACTGCAGCTCAGACAATGATATTTTAGAACAATGTGCAAGTGTTTTCTAGTGCTTCTTGCAATCAGTAATTTGAATGTAATAAGATGAAGAGGAAAGGCAAAAAAAACCCCAAACCAAAACAAAACAGAAGAAATAAATTACAAAGTGGATGTCCAGCCATAACTTAACCTTGCAGAAGCCAATGTGAAAAGTCTCCTTAATTTCCTTAATTGGAATCAAAATTTGATCCATTAGGCTATTGCATATGGATAATTGAAAAGCATGTCATGAATCTAACATGAACACCATCAATGCTCTGGAATAAAGTGTGCTCAGGAGAGAATATCCACAGTCTCCAACTTAAAAAAGTCTCTTAACTCCTTCTAAGAGTAGGTGCCTGAGGGCAGCACAGGTTTCCTGCATAACCACGGGTGTATTTACTCTCCTAATATAAGCAAAAAAATTAGACATTGGAATTGATATGATATAAATATTCCTTCTCACTAAAGTGCCTAATTTACTCATTATTGAGCTAGCCAATGCCTATGGGAAGTTTGCTGGATTGCCTTAAGTTTATTTTTTCTTAAGCATACTCCTTAATATCTTACATGAGGAATTTCTTTCCTGAGCTGTAAACCTAGAAAACGGATGGGCAGTATTTCTCTTGGATGAAAATAAATTTTTACAACTCTTAACTTTTTATCTCAAATGAACAGCACTTTTTTTGATTGCTGCTGAAAATACAGATAGATTTGTTTAGTGCCATTCATTGTGAACCTCATGAATTTACTAGATATGTAATAGAAGGTTTGCTATACATGGAAATCCTTCCACTATTCAGGTGTATTTAACAAAAGGACATACATCAGAATCCCATGGGCAAAATATACCTCTGCCCATAAGTGTAGCTCAGAGTGAGGGCAGCTTCAAAGTTCAAAAAAACTTCCAGTTTTTCTGCCTCTATATGTACCTTGTAAAAGCAGCTGTTCACAAAATATAGATTTCAAGAGATCACCGTAAACCAGCAGAAAAGTGATTAACTGCTACCGTGTCATAACTCAGCAACGTGGTACTTTCCTAGAACGATATTTAGGGAGAATAACTAAATAGCTACAGTCCCACCAATCCATAAGCCAAGTATGAAGTATAAAAAAAAAAAAAGATTAACAATGCTGTCAGATTTACTAATTTTTTTCAGGAGTCTCAGGACACTTTTTTTTCCTTTTCATCTCTCAGAGTCATGGGCTTATAAGGACTTCTGGGGTTTATTTAACTAAAAATTCAAATCCCTGCTGCTAAAAAACCCCTTTAAGGTGCATCTGCTAAAAGTAAAAAGCCTGGAGCCCATCAGGTAAATGAAAAGAATCAAAATTTAAAAGATGATAATTTTGAAAGTTTTCTCATTGTTTTGGGGGGGCCTGATAAAAGTTGTGGAATATTTGAGTTTGTCAGTATACTTCAATGATGACAATTCACTTTTGGAAGTAATTTATTTCCTTGATTGCTCTAACTGAAAAATACCAGAGTTAAAAAAACGGTACCTTGCAAGAGAACAAAATCAAGAGCCGAGAACGCCAAGCGGGTAAAAAAAGAGATTGGGAAAATTCACTTGAAAGTTTTTGCCAGTTCACTTTACATGCCTAGCTGCAATTATTTGTGGGTATATTCTCCCATCTGTATCATCCCCCTGAGTATGTCACATACCATTCTGTGGAAGAAAAGGTTGTTTGCTCAACGTGGGAAATTTTCAGCAGCATGTAATGATGGAAATATATATGAACATCCATCCAGAGTGATCAGATAGCACAATGGCCTCTGTCCCTTGGCTTTTGTGTCATGGAAATACGCTGCCCCCAAGGCCTTGTAGAAAACCAGGCAGTATTTAACTGGGATAAAGCTGATGGTGTCCCAATGGGCAGCAGTAATAGGAATAGCAGTGTGTGATGAAGCTGACTTGCAATGAAATACGGGTTGCCATGAAAACCCAAACCAGGAAACTTCATGAGACAAAGATAGTTTCGGGGACCAGTGCGCCACAGGCGCACACATGTGCCAGGCTTCATCGAGGAACAGAAGGATGTGATACACTCCCTTAAGAACTGTGGGTGGATTCATCTGTACAACATGGACACCTATATCTGAGATAGTCAACGAGTCCCTTCTCCAGTCAGTGGACTACTCTTCTAGGGTGTGAAAAATTCCCTCTTGAAATAGACATCTGAAATAGAGCAGATGAGCTGGGTCCAAAAAACATCTATTCTGCTCCACTGATTGTAAAGGGGAGGCTGAGGTGATGAACAGATGTAGGTATCTACAGTACAAGTGTACAAATTTAGGTGGGATGACTCCCACGCAGCACGTGGGCATAACTCAGATCTCTTCAAGGCTACCAGTGCAACCAGACGCCATGAGTGGCTTGCATTTGAAAGAAACCTTTGTTAAAACACTATCCAGAAACACTTCCCAGGGTAAAGGGCTGTTAAACTAAGTGTAAAGGGGTGACTCTGTGCTACTTATTATGAAGAGGGAGCTAAAGTGTAGTTAATACCATAGTAAACTTGAAGAGTGACACCACATGCATCGAGAGATTAGAGAGCCTACAATATGTGCAGGTACTTATCCCTCTGCGGGGTAGGACCGAGCTACCCACCATCCCTGCAGTCTACTCTGCCTCTTGTAAATCCAGATACTAATTTATCCTGAGATTAACTTCCTTCCGCTGCCCTGCTAATCGAAGATTTCACTCAGGGCAGTCCTTACAGAAATGTGGTGCCTTTTCATTGTATTTAAGGGATAGTGATGATGATGATGATAAAGAATTAAAATTATTATTGCTATTACTTTATTGCTGCCATTAGCACTGCTGATAGCGCTTCATCAAAGTAGGACTAGGGATTCCCATGTGTTAGGCATGGCACACATACAATGTAAGAGGAGATTCCTGCCACAAAGAGGTTTTTGGAGGAAAGGGGGAGTTTATTTTGTAATCATTGTCAAAAATAGTCCACGGGACAGCTAAAGCCCATGAATCCTATTTGCAAAGGTAAAGATAGTGTCTACAGTTGGTCCAGTGGTAAAATGCCCTTTTCTTCTGAGTGTACCAGTAAGGAAACTGGATCATGGCCATACTGAAGATTAGAAGCAAAACTTTTTGGAAAACAAGGCTGATACAGAGAACATACCTCTCTTACCCCACAACCCTCAGACTACAACTCTTCTTCCCCTGCCTCCCTAGTGAAATCTCTCAGTGAAGAAAGGCTGGTGAGGTGGCAGAAGCACGCTTACCAGGTTAATCTGTTAGGTACACCCATTCTTCCTATTTTACACGCTGAAGAGAAGAGAGCCAATGCCACAGAGCACCTGAGGGAACAGCAGGGATTCACAGGCAGTGGCTCCTCAGCCACTGGTACTCATGTCCAAGCATTTGAAGGACTTAATGCCCAGTGGTCAGGAGGTGTCTCTTTGCTGATGAAAAAGAGGAGGGTGGGGAAGAGAATAACCTTACAAATCACTTCATCTTTGACCTGGTCAATCACAGCTTGGGGCCTTGAGACAAAGGAGTACGTCCTGTGGTGATGGAATAACCATGGACGAAAACTATATGTGAATCCTTGAAAAAGAGGAAAAAATGTCAGTGCTTGTAAACTACTCACAACAGCAGGGGCTGTAAAAGACATTGCATCTGGTGCATGGGGCTGGCAGGGCCCAGGACCAGACATCTCTTTTTTTCTGGCCTGGTTACTGTTGACTGGCCACTGACACTTGGTCCCATGCAATGGATTCTTTGCTTCCTTCCTGCCCCTCTCCAGTCCTCCCTGCATAGTGGGAATTCCCAGTTGTCTAAACAGATTCAGCCTTATTAAAGGATAATTCAATAGAACAAAGAATAAACAAACCAAATTCTTAGCTTTTGAAATGTAGCTCTTTCTATGGACTTGATGCCCGAGGTTTTTTCCTACCACCTGAAATAACTGCAAGGACAAGACGTCATTGTTTTCCAGAGTCCTCATTTATGACATTAATTAAAGTCATGCTAAGAACTCATGACTTCAGCAAAGAAACAGGAGATAGAAGCCTCAGTCCCATGTTCATAATTTCAGGTTGGGCGGTCCACAAAACTGTAACTACTCACATTAATGTCTGAGGCACCTTAATTTGTCCACATCACTGAAACGGGTCTGAATGTTGTCTCCTGCTCTAGCTCAACCATTATTCTTAGTTTACTGCAGACATAAACAGTAGAGAGCTGAGCTAGCCACTACAGGCTCTCAATAGTCAATGGAAAGAAACAGACATTTTTAGGGTGCAATTCATCTAATCTATTTTATATGTATGCTTTACAATGAGCTGCTTTTACACTCCAGGCAACTACATTTAGACACCTCAGAACAACTCAAAGCTCTCAAAATGAGATGAGGAAAAAAATACAGAAGAAATGAAACAGCAATTGGATTTCTATATACCCTCAAATGAAGAAGACACCCTGTCCTAGAAATAAAAGTCATTGAGTATATGCATATAAAATTTCAGATTATGGTAAAAAAAAAAAGAAAAAAAAAAAAAGAAAAAAAAAAAAAGAAAAAAAAAAAAAAAAGAATGAAGGCCTCACAGTAGTCTGCAGATTTCCAGACTAAGTTTCTCCCAACCTCAAAACACAAATTTCCTGCCCAGCATTTTACTGGAGTACTCAAATTCTTTGTACCTGAATTTATCAGTTTATGCTAAAGCAAAAATGCAAAGATGTATTTTCTCCTTCTATCTTATCCAATAGATGAAATGAATTTTAAGACTAGGACTGGATCTGAATCCACTACTCGAATTTAGGTGGACGGGGCCTCCCTCTAAAGAGCTTCCAGGGACCTGTCTCTCTCCATTTACCAGGGAAGAACATGGCATATACTTTAGAAAGATGGTTCACCGGATGCATAAATATAAGTTAAAGCAGATAGGATTTCCAGTCAGAGACATCACATAAGCACAAGTGGAACTGGTGCCATCGGTCATACAGCTGATGGGCCTGGGAAATCACTGGCCCCTGGGGAAAGTACAGGTATCCTACTTTCCTGGCACACCCTGACCCTACCCATGTGGGGCCTCTCCCATGTCCCATCAAGGCGTGCCCTATGAAACCCACTGCAGCCATCACGTTTTCTGAGTCATTTGCATTTTTGGATAAGCATGTTTCATACAGCATGTCCTAGAAGGCAAACCACACAAATATAATGCAAAGAGACAGGCAATCTGGTGGAGCAGTGCACTTGTTTCGTGACAATGATCCCTGATAACTCAGGCTCTGTACAAAAGTAGTTCCCTAGATCTCAAGAGGATATGTATAAAATGCTTAAGAGGAGGTACATCCTCCACATTTACGTGACTCTCAGTCCCCTGTTTGACTTTAAGAAATCCACGACCTGCCCCAGTTAATTAACTTCCCACATTCCCCGAGGAATTGCTGCTCTCGGGTCCAAGCAGCACAGGTATCTGCCTCGACAGTAAACAAACCTCCCTCCCTGCGTACTGGGCTTCTCCTTTTACCTCACGTTTTCTCCCCCCCACAAAGGTTCATTCTTGTTCTTCTCTTTGTCCCTTTTCTTCCACTTTCTGAGTGGGGAGAGGAGAGACCTGAGCACGATATCTCTGCACTAATTCCAGTGGGGAACGAGGCAGAGGGAGAACAAGGTCTTAATGGGTTGGATGAGAGAGCTCAGAATGGACGTGACGTCGCGCAGGGAAGGCAACAGGGAAGAAAAGTCTGAAAGGAAGAGAATAGAAGCGAAAGGAAGAAGAATCAGAGAGAGATTTAGAAAAGGGATAAAGTGAGAGGAAAATTAACTGGAAATGGATCTGAAAGGACTGTGAAGGAAAGACAGAAAGGAAGATAAGTGTTAAATAAGGAAGAGAAGTGCCAGAACCTGGGAAAAATATATTAAGGATGTTTCTGTGAGTGCTGCATTTTGCCTGATAGGAAACATGGCTGCAAATAACCAAGCAAAAGATGAGGAAAGGCTTGCTAGTTATTCAGTATAATTTTTCAGGGTGAGAGAATAGGTGAGGCATAGCTTTGGGGAGAGGAGTCTGGTGATTGGATGCTTTATGTGGAGTAGGAAAATACACTGACTGTATTTCATGTGTGTTTACAATCTTGCCGCTAGATTTTTGAATATTTTTACATACATTAATGTGTGTGATGTGGCTGTGAAGTACACAGTCTTCTACTAAAGATGTGTATTGACCAAAGCACGTTAAAAAATGTCAATCCTGGTAGAAAAGCAGAGCAGAGAAAGCAGCCTTGTCATGTTTGCTGAGCATTCTGCAGAAGTGAAAGCAGAGGGTGGCACAGCACTGGCAGCTTAATTGTAATTTGGCTAGGGCTTGTCTATGTGTGGAAATTTTCAGTGCTGGCTTTCCAGATGACAAGTTTGTGCTTAATGTTTTGCACCATGAGTAATTCAGTTTAGCCCGTTTTGGAGGTGGATTAAAATAAATCACACAAAGGCAGCAGCATCAGAGAATAATTCACTTAGAGAGTGAGAGAGTGAGGGAGGTGTGTGAGTGAAAATCAACTATTTTGCTTTAAAAATCCACCCTCAAACTGATTTTATAATAGATTCCCTGTGTAGAAGAAGCCTTTAGTTCCCTTGCAGCGCTAGGAGCCCACTTCAGGACTTGCACACTAAGCAAGCCATTGCTATGGAGGCAGAGTTGCATAAAACTTCAAGCAAGCTGTGAGCCTTGCAAGGCACTCCACTCATCTCCAATTGGAGGAAAATATCACAGCGTCCTTTCTTTCTTCATTTTTGTTTCAAAGGCTGTAATCTGCCCCAGGGTCTCCTGCCACTTGCATTTCACTGCATGCCAGGAGGAGGATCCTGGGGCCTTCCTCTTCCTTTTTTTTTTTTTGTGAGTCTCCCCACAGCCTCCTTGTGTTGGCTTGGCTGGAAAAAGATCTGAGTGGGTGTAAGACTGAATTGCCACCCTAAATCATAAAGAGGAGAAGCCCTTACCTCTGGGCTGGAGTAATGCGAGGGCTTGCTGCCGTCACTCTCACTGGAGCTGCTTTCACTCTCTGAGTCAGACTCTGAGCTGGTCTCGGATTCACTGGAGCTGCTGCTGCTTGACCCCTTGCTGGAGAGTCCCGAGGCTCGGGCATTGGCCTGTGGCACCAGCAGGCTGCCAGCCCCACACACAGCCCATCGGGGAGGGGAGAGGGAAGAGAAGAAAACAAGAACAGAAAAAAAAACCCACATGTAAAAACCATTGTGTTTTAGGGACCATATGTGTCTGTATGCCTGTCAACTTGTCTCTGCTGCTAACGAATGGTGAAGTGAGTTCAACGTGACATTTTTATAATTGTAGGGAAAATACAGGGTTACCTTCATATCCATCTAAACCCACAGCCTTTGCCATCTCTTCTTCATCTGAGGGTGGGCCAGGCTTTCTCTTCAGCTTGTGTCTTTCCTCACTCAACAGACATTTTAGGATATATTAAAAATAACAAATGTTAAAAAGCAAAGCTTGGAAAGCAGTTTTACACTGTCTAATGAACACCGCACAGAGGTGAAAGCAGGAGATGAAAAAGGTGAACAGTTAAGAAACAGAGCTGAACTCCACAGTACCTGTCATTTATAAGTAGTAATAGCAATAATGGTAACAATAACAATAATAATACATCCTCCCTGGAGGAGGATGTATTTCGACCCACACCTTTTGTTGTGCACACTTCCTCACCTACCTGTAAAAGACGTGGTTACCTGTATATACCATCCTGATGCTGACAACTGTAAGATCTAAGTCTCTGAGCCTGCAAAAACTTGAAGAGCTCAGGCTTGTGTTTTTGCACACCAGCAGTGCAGCGCTGTCAGCAGAGCTACTTGCCTTCTTAAAAGTTATGTTTGCATGCAAGTGTTTGCATTATCAGGCCCAACAGGAGAAGAAATGTATACTTTCCTGAAATAGTTGACCAGGCATATTAAAAATATCACCATCATAAAGACTTGAGTGTGAAATGTCCTATTAAGTCATCCAGCTTCTTCCCCAGGCAATGGAAGATCGTTCCCTATAGCAGGGTGCATTTTCTAGTGAGTTGTCCAATTTGGTTTTAAATGACTTGAATGTAGTTTTTACTTTTACCCCTGGGAAACTTCTCTGCAAACTAACCCAAATTCCATTGTCAGAAATTTTTCCCTACATTCAACCTGAAGTTGCCCTTTTAAAATTTACTATTGTTACTTATTATTTCATCCTATTACTAATAGTTACTATGACAAACTATCCTCCTCCCTTTTTGCTTTCACGTATTTGCAGACTCTTTTCCTGCCCTACTTCAGTCATCATCCAGACAAGGCCTTACACATTCACTTCTTCTGATCTTTCTTCATAAGTCATTATCTCCAGGGATATGCGATCATTTTTATGGCTCTTTTTTGAACTCATTCCAATTTGTCTGTATCCCTCTGATAACAGGATGCCCAAAACAGTGCAATTCTATAGATAGGTTCTCACCAGAGCCCTGCAATGAAGGGCTATTACCTTCCTGCTCCTTGATGCGTTGCTTCTGTAAACATATACCCAAGCTGTGATGGAATATATAGTCCATTAACACTCCTACAGCTCTTTCAGCACTGCTTTCTCCAGAATTTCTCCAGTGATAGCTACATTTTAGATTATTTGCTTCCAGAGAGATTAGCTTGCGTTTTTTTCTTCATGCCAGATCTCATATTCTTCTTTACTGCACATCCTTCTAGCTCCTTTTGATTCGTTTCTCTGCCCTCGGAGGTGTCTGCAGCAACTTCTAATTTAGTATCAAATGCAAACTTAATTAAATGGTTATTCACTTCCTTTTCCAGATCATTAATGAGACTGTTAAATAAACCCCACATGAAACACACCAGTACCCTAATAACCATCTCTTCCCCACTACATTCACTGGTGTTTATCATTACCCTTGTTTATGCTCCATCAGTCCAATATTGTGGCTAATGCAATGTGATCTCAGAGATGTATTCTGGAGAAATAATACCTAATAAATAATTACAGTTCTGCTATGTTGCACCTAATGAATTGTCTTCACTTACTAATGGTGCATTTCATTCTGGAAAGCCCATACCTGACACAAGCCACATACGATAGGCAATTTCTGATGCTTTGAAAAGAGGCCACGCCATCAGAGATGCGGTTTCAGCTCCACAATTCCCCACAGCCACATGCTTCCTGGCCCTATCTCTGCCTCCCCTAACACATGCCAATCTTTCCCCACTGGACCACCTGTTTTGCACAAGCCAGCACTCCCACCACATCACCTTTACCTGTAGCATCCCTGTTGCCTTTTGCTAGGAGGCAGCACAGCTGCCCATGGCTTTCTTGCTTCAGAGAGATTCTGGTTGCTTGGGGAATCATGCTGCTGCTGGAGAGCTTTCTGCACCCCTCGAGGCACAGCAGGGCCAGGCAGTGCAGAAAACCTCTCCCGTGATCTCACCTTCCTAATTCAAACAAGTAAACAGAAGAGGGAGGAGCTGACATCCCTTCATATTTTTGACCTTGTAACCATCAGGCAGTAGAGAGAGAGGCAACAGGAAAAGCTCATGCTCCGGCAGGACAGCTCGGTGCTACACAGGTGTTTGCAGAAGTGCCTGCCAACTCTTGGGAGGCAGGAGGTCTGTCACCATGCCTGGGCATTCAAGGTACCAATTACAACGACTGCCTTGAAAAACTTGCTATTTTTGTTGTTATTCACGATGTCTCTTTGGCCAGACAGGTAGGTGTGGTAAAGGCAAGATTTTCAGGCAGCCATTTGTGTAATGGCATTAAGGCACAGAGAAACTGAGAAACAGCTTATAAGCTTGTAAAATTCTTCCTTCCCAGCTAAGGAAAACTGATACTTTGTGCACTGCTTTGGGACAATGCAGTTTTCCACTTGTACAGGTTGCCCAGTAAACTCTAGATATAAGTTGTTCACTTATATTAACAGATTGCAGGCTATCCCTTGCTAATAAAATAGTGAGAGCTATATAAAGGCCCTAAAAAAATCAAAACCAGAAAACCTTCTCACAACAGTGAGAAGGGTTTGATTTTTTTTTCTGCTTTTTCTTTCTTTTTTTTTTTTCCCCCTTAAGGGAATGTGAAAAGGTAACTGCCTTTTCTGACTGTGCAGCTTAGGGAACGCCGTTGACAGCGTCCAGCTCTGATGGATTTCCAGTTCTCTCCGCAACAGCATTGTGACTGTTGCCTGAAAAGTTCTTCAACATCACAAAACATCTGGACATTTATGTCCTGCCCCTAGTGACTGTGGTTTTAACTTTTAAAGCAGCATTTTTGTTTGGCATTGATTGAAGTATTCAGAATTGCTATATAGGGGATAAGGGAGAAAAAAACCCCACAGCAATATTTCTTTCCTGTTGTGACATGAAATGTTTTTCTAGGCTGCTGAATAGCAATTGTTACTACAGCCATAGATATAAAATATAACCGTTGGACTCTTCACAAACATCTGGAAATCTATGTTTGCTGCTCTAATGGTAGCCAATATACTGCAAAAATGTAACATGACAATATTTTCCCATTTATGCTGATATTGTTGAGGTTGCCTGTCCCCCTCCTACCTTTTCCATTTTTAACTATAGCATATTCTTATAAGGATTCTCATCATATGTAGTGACTGGGGTGAAAACTGTTACACGTTTCTTCATGCACTCATATTAAAAAATTACCATTATTTTCAATTGGCAACTTCCATTTTGGACTGTTCTTTCTAAGTATGTAAACGAGATCACGCAGTCAAAACAAAAGACCGATTTACATTTTAATGACTGTGGCACACAACATTCATGCATATTTTGCTACTGGCTTATGCCACAGAATTAATTACTACATCGTAAAAATGATATTTTTATTTTAAGCAATTCAACAACAATTTGGGTAAGAACCACTTTTCTTTAAAGCCCTTGACTGGAATGTGCACTCTCTGACTTCAGAGAAAGAGTAAATATCTTGTAAAGTTGCCAGCAGTTCTGTTATAAGATCACTTAATAAGCAACACACCATCTAAAGTTTCTGATCAGGTATCTCCCATCATCCTGGGTCTTGGCCACTGAACACCATGCAAGTCTCCAACAACCTGTTTTCCTGCACTGCCTAGTGGATAAGTCACCCTTCTCTGAACAGCAGCTGGATGCCTTTTAGCCTCAATTTTTTCTCAGATGTACAGCTTCAGAAACACAATGATTTGAGGATATGAATACTTCTTCCCCACTCACAGTAATTTGTGATCCAAGTTGAGAGGTGGAGTCACCTCAAGCCCTGGAGAAGCCTGAGACGTTAGTTGTGGTGGGAGCAGTGATCATCTGCATCAGACTGCATGGCCACAGCCAGCCTCTGAACAGCACCAAGGTGGTTTAACCACATGTACAGGAAGGTGCAGACATTTGCCATTTGGTCAGTGGAGAAGATTCCCAAATCAGATTGCCTCAGTGGCTCTCAGGAGACCTCTTGAGGTTAATCATGCTGGATCTGGGTCCAACTCTATTCTTCATACTAAGATGCTGCTCACAGCTGCACTACTTTCCATGATAATAAATCATGGCATTCAGCACTAGCCACAAGAAGTTCTCAGGCAGCTAAGCAGATGCTGCATTGCAGGAATTCAGTCTCAGTGTTTCAGAGATGGACAGCATGGATGCTCAATGAAGGTATAAGTAAAACAGATGCAGTTCTTTACCAAACTGCAAGTATTTGGTTAGAATATTCAATGGATTCAAAAGAGAGCCCCCCCACTCTGACGCTGAAGAATTTGATCCCAGTTATTCACCTTGTTACAATATGAAGGCACTTTATACGTACTTTACACAGGTATGAATGATTATCAAGAACGTAAAGCAAGGGAGAATCAGGCCTTGAAGAAAAGACTGTGCCAAGACAACATATCAGAGTGAGTCTCTGGAATACTTTTCCAGCCACAACAAAGGCTGCACAAAAGCTCATGCATCATCATGCATCCAAAATATGAGGTAGTCCAATCAATCTGTGTTATTTTCCTTATAACAATTGTAACCAGAGCGGTCTTCTTAAAAAGTTCAGTAACACTATCAGATGCTATCTGCTGTGTTTGTTTTTGTGTCCAGAGACAGAACAATATTTAGCCAGTACCACCTGCATAGGTGTGATCATCTAAACTATTTTTCTCCTAAATTTCACCGTATGACACCATCCAGCAAGCCCTGTGCAACTACCGAGTAGCCCTGACTCTTCGTAACAAAGAGAAATGCAAAAACTAGTGCAAAGACCCGACTTGAATAAGCAGATGCCACTGTTAGCAATCACATTGTCAACACTGAGAGGTAAACATTGAGAAGGTGATCTGAATTTGCAGATCTCACAAACACTTGAGAAAATCCTAAGAAAGGCTGTACAAGTGTTTGCAGTATTTTAAATACCCAGAAAATCTATCACTGTCTGGAAGATCAAGGCCAGTTGTGGGAAGACAATACTCTGAAACAGACAGCAGTCCCTCGGCTCGTACAAACTGTCCTAGCTCCATTGGCTTCAATTTGGCTACATTGATTTAAAACAAACAGCAAATCTCACCACGGCTCTGAAATGATATTTCAGACTCGGCACTGGAAACTGATTCCACGGTTTAAGGGAGCTCTGTTGACGGTGTCTCTATTTTTATTCCAGATTAAAGTATGTGAAACACCACTTCCTTCTTCCCCTGCAGCCAACCTAAAACCCAGTAAAGGTCTTTTACGGACAACTCTTTATCCTTTTGTTGTGAGAAGCAAATTCCACATGGTGCTTCCTCACAGCGCAAACTGAGAACAGCGTGCCAAGATCTGTATAATTATCTCTGCCGCCTGGCACTGAAGATATTGCACGTCTCCCATGCACGCAGTAGGGAATTCCTGTGTTGGTAATTGTGAATGAATCACAGAAGCAATGGAAATGCCCACCCCTTGCTGCTGCCCCTGTGTATTTTTCCAGTTCTGTTTCAGCGAAGACATCTGAAGCATGCTTACCACGGGGGTCTATCTGGACTTGCAAATCAGGCCATCCCAATGTCACAACAAAACATAGGGGGATATTTCCTGAGGCAACTGTAACATCTCAAGAAATAGCACCATAAGGATAGTCTACAGCATGAAAGTGGATGTGGGCCCTTTGTTTCAGGACAAATCATGATGAAAGAAAGGAGATGATACTGCAAACTCTAGAATATGTACCTGCTTGAGGACAGCCAGATACCTCCATGGTTTAAAATATGAAGGCTGTTTCTGTACTTAACATATAAATGTAAGTGTAAGGAATCTCTGCTCTTGTTTTAGCTCTGCCGTGTCGAGTATGAATGACCAAATCAGTCTACCCTTCCAGGGCTCTGGTCACCATCCTAGTCATACACAGGGATGACCAAACTCCCCTGTCTTCAGCCTGTCACGAGATGTCCTTTGTTATTTAAAAAGCACTTGGATATCCTTATTCTGAACACAGTATGGAAGAGACATGAGTTTATGGTTTTGTACCTCTGCTAATCGAGAGCATGAAACCAATTAACCGTCTGAGTTCTTTACAGTTACCAACTGTGAAAACCTATCATTCCCTAACAAAAATCTGCATCTAGCCCTGTGATGTTGACTGTTAGGGCCTGAACATAAAAAATAAAGAGGCTGGACACTTCCCTTTCTCTAGGTAAATGGTTTCCCAGGAGTCTGTTAATATCTTTAGGAAACACAGAAATGTTTTCATACCTCATTCCTGTAATGGATGAGGTATGAAATGGGAGTCATGATGAGTGAGAGTCCTGGAGGTTGTTTGGCTTGTCACAATTTATAATGCTTCTGCGAAAGCACTGCATTGCCTTAGCTGCACCACCTTTGCACAGCACAACTAATAAAGCACAGCTGCCAAGAACCCCGTTCATAGACTCCACCTATATTTTAACACTGTCCTTGGGAGTTTCTTAAATAGTTTGTGCTGACAAGACTGTAAGTATCAGCTGATAATGCAAACCTAAGGTAAATCAGGTCTCTTCAGAGAGTCAGGTCTGCCCTCTGTGATTGCAGCTTCATTTCCACAAGAGTCACCAATGAAAAATAGGAAAGGCTGGTTAGAAGAACAAGCTATGAAGCTCATGTATATACCCATACTAAAAATCCTCAGGAAAATTCCATCTGGCAAGGGTGTATCTACTGAAGGCCTGGTTGATAATGAAAGCAGCAAAATCACATCTCCCACCTTGAAGGAATATGGTAGGAAAGAGAAGACCACCAAAAAAAAAAATGAAAGCCTTGGCTAAAAAAACCCCACCGAAAATGAAATGCTACATAATAATTAATAGTGACATCTCTGTATAAATAGCTCTATCAGGAGGAGCGTGGGCCAGGGTACCTGAGATGAAAGGGTCCAATAGACCTGGAGCAGCATTAAGGTGGGGATGAAGCGATTCGTCAGCAGGCTGACAGCTGTGCTAGGAGCCTGGTGCCAGATTCCAGTGTACGCTTTCCACTGCTGCCAAGTGTTTGCTTGTTGCGCTAGATAAATGGAGCATCAGCAGTGTTTTATTTGACCTGCTCACAAGAAAAATAAAGCAACTCTGACTTCCTCAGTGTGTTTGTCATTGACCTTGCATCAGCTGAATATGAGCAGAGAGATTCCCTGGTCCAGGAAAGTTAACTCTTTGGTAGAAGAAGAGTAATAGAGTCTTTTTACCTTGGTAGTATAATTAGTCTCTTAATGGCTCAAAGTACGGTGACTTAAGAAGTGACAGGCACCGCCTATGTGTCCTATACTGTCCTTGTAACATGCCCTTGGACCAGTGGCCTGGAAAATGATGAACAGCTTTGAGAATTGTCTGTGAACGGCCACCCTCCTGCCTCCAGTGTGAAATCAAGAAACCATTTCTACAGAGACTTTTTGGGAGAGAGAAATAAATTTTAAGTGGATGAAATTTTTGAGAAAATTCAGCCAGACAACACTGCTTTTGGCTTCCCCCTGAAATCAAGGTCATTGGCTTTTTTTGTGTGTGCTTTACTTCCTATGTACCCCACAAATTTTAATCTACTCTCTTTTCTTCATCAGTTTGGTCATGTTAAGAGCTTTCTATCTGAGATCCCCTCTGCTGTCTGGTTGAGGCTTCTGCTTCTGCTGCTGGGTCAAAATCAGACACGGTGTCTTTGAATTACATGTCTGAAAGGGAATGTAGAACACACACTTCTTTTGACCTTTAATGCTCTCAGTGTGTGAAGGTTCTCCTTCATGATGGCTATGAGCGACAACCACGCTCTGGAAGGAGCATTACTCAAAGGGCTCTCTTGGGAGATAGGTCTTTTCTGCTTCTGCTCTAGGAATCTAGCCCTTGCATCAAATCAAAAGGCCCAGAGAAGGAGTAAGAAACCTCCACAGACTTTGGAAGAATGAAAAAGGTGTCCTTTCAGCACTTAGTACACGGTACTAGTGCTAAGACTGTGTTCAGGCATAGTTTTTCCATATCCAATAAGACTGAAACTTTGGATGTCTTTCTGACGTTCATCGATTCCTTGTAATAACCAAGTGCATTCTTCTGGATGCTTCTACTTTCCAGTCTTTCCTCTTCTCCACCTGTTTCTTCTCCCCTCCTCACGCTGACGAAGTTCTTTTCCTGGCAGCACCAGGACCTGCTGCATACAATTGCCAGCGGTCTCTGGAGAACATGAGTTCGCGTGCCCACGGGAGCTCAGATTACTTGGGTTTGCTGAAGAAGGTCAGCATCACTGGTGATAAGCTCTGTTCCACTTCCTATTACATGAGTCAAAAACATGCCTGCATTTTGTTGGTTTGCCTGCTAAGTCAGACATGGAATAGGAGCTCAGGGCTCAGCTGTCAGAAGGTCTTATTAGAGAGGGCTAATGTGACAGTAGATGTCATGAGGCTCTGCACAAGTTCTTTTGGTCACAGGGTAACACTCAGGATGCTGAATCCTAGCAACTGAAGAATGATGGTTGGACTGATGGCCCTTCAAGAGAGAAGAATTGCTCCATAGGGGACCCTTTTTCACAAAATCTTGATCTTATATCTGACAGTAGGTGGTGAAGTCCTTGTGCTTTAGCAAAATAAAAAATTAGGAAGTTATGCGTGAAACCAAAGAAAATCAGAAGAAAGGCTCTAATTTATTGAGGCATGAGTGGAAATAGAGACTGTAAACAGTGACAAGGACTAAAGACTGTTTATAGATCAGCTGAGAGATCAGCTGAAGACCTCAACCAAGCCAATTTTCTGACTAAAAAAATAAGGCATGTGACTCATATAGCCAGGACTCCACCTATTGTGCAGGACTTAAGACGACTGAAAAAAAAAGAATATAGATGAGTTAAATCAAGAGGGAATTCAACTGTCTTGGTCAGGTCTTGATATAACTAGTCAGTGAGGTAGAGGACAGGGGGTTTGTAGGCACAGTTTT
This sequence comes from Megaceryle torquata, assembly GCA_024611175.1. Classification (NCBI taxonomy): domain Eukaryota; kingdom Metazoa; phylum Chordata; class Aves; order Coraciiformes; family Cerylidae; genus Megaceryle; species Megaceryle torquata. Next base: position 18,304 of record JANIJG010004497.1, on the reverse strand, counting down.
ACTGCCCTTATCTTGCACGGGAACATAACTACTGCCTAACTTTAGCACTCAGTAATGCCCTCTGGGGATTCCTGCCTCTCTTGATGGACCTGAGGGAATCTAGGATCCTAAGGATCACTAAAACAGTATCCCTGGCATGCGCACCACCATGTGCATTGTGATCTGTATGGGAAGCAAGGGATGTTTAGTTCAGATTCTTCTTCACAATTTCCATTTCAGGGTTCAGGCAACTCTCTCCACCTCTCCTAAGGACTGGGGGTGGCATGCTCTATGAAGACCTATATCCACTCCCAGCTCAGCACTCCACTGTTTCATTAGAGCATTATTAAAAGCTGATCCCTTGTCAGATTCAGTGACATTAGTACCACCTGTCTCAAGAATAGATCCTCCACTAACGTTTTAAAGGTGATTCCAGCAGCTTGGTCTTTGGTGGTATAGGCGTCAACTCACGGGGAGAGATGTTGCAAAAATAAAGGTAAAGCACTGGAAGAGATTATCAGTGAAGATACGGAACATCAGTCATGGTAGTTTCAGAAAACAGGTTACGCAAAGTAGCAATACAAAATGTTCTGTAGAGTGGCATTAATCCACGATCTTCAAAATGTCTCATCAGGAGAATTTAATACCACTTCTTTAGAAATTTGCCTGGGTGTTGCTTTTTTTGTCTCACTGATTTTCATAACAAACGAAGTCTAGATCTACATCTATCCAAGAAAACAGCAATTTTTGCTTGTGAGTGACAGCTTCATCAAGCTGTAGACTGCAGTGCAGATTAGGACAATCCTCACCTGCATTGGCCTACCATCACCTTATCCCAGAGTTACTGCTAATCATAGAATCATTAAGGTTGGAAACGACCTTCAATTCCTCAAGTCCAACCATCTGCTACATGTTATCAGGAACAGTAAACCCTGAAATGCCACATCTACACATTTTCTGAACACCTCCAAGGATGGTGATTCCACCCCCTCCCAGGCAGCCTGTTCCAAGGCTCTTTTCAGTAAAGAAATTTTTCCTAATATCCAACCAAAACCGCCCCTGGGGCAACTTAAGCCCATTTCATCTCATCCTGTCACTAGTTACCTGGGAGAAGAGACCAACCCCCACCTCACTACACCCTCCCTTCAGGGAGCTGTAGAGAGCAGTAAGGTCTCCTCTCAGCCTCCCCTTCTCCAGACTAACCAACCCCAGCTCCCTCAGATGCTCCTCATAAGACATGTTCTCCAGACCCTTCACCAGCTTCGTTGCCCTTCTCTGAACCTGCTCTAGCACCTCAATGTTATTTTCATCCCATTGTGCCCAAAACCGAACCCAGTACTCAAGGTGCAGCCTCCCCAGTGCTGAGTCCAGAGGCACAATCATTGCTCCTGCTGGACACGCTGTTTTTGATCCAGCCCAGGATGCTGTTGTCCTTCTTGGCCACCTGGGCACACTGCTGGCTCATGCTCAGCTGGGTGTCCACCAGCATCCCCAGATCCTTTTCCGCCAGGCAGCTTTCCAGCCACTCCTCCCCAAGCCTGGAGCACTGCCTGGGGTTGTTAATGTAACTCATGATGTGGCTGACCATGTAAACGAACAGTCTCTTGTAATCTTCAGACACAGCTGTATCTCACTTCAGCATGACAGTCTTTTGCCTCAGTCATCAGAGCCCTGGGTACTGTTCTGCCTTGCAAGACCTCTTGCTAAGCTCTGAGAGTCCAAATACAGATGAACTTGTGCAGATAAAATTACTAACGACCATAATGGCTGTCCAAATGGGTGCAATAAATTTCAGCATGAGACAAACTCTCTCAGATTTTACTGACTCTTAATGTTGCCGCTGCCAGCTTTAGTGTTACTCTTTGACTCAAGCCATATTCCGTTGTCTCCCAAAGGTCTTTTCGGCCCGTCAGCTCTAATCAATATGCTGCCTTGAGAAGGAGCTTGGTTTAAGTAGGTTTGCTCACCATAAAGAACCATATAAAGAAAATTTGACTTCTCCTCCTTGTCAGCATATATCACTCCCTATGCAGAGCAGCATTTAGATGGTCTCTTAGTCGAATCCAAGTGCTCTCTTTTATATGTTTCAAGAAATGACAAACGCCTGGAAAAAAAGGCATAGTTGTACTACAGAAGGCATTAGGCAGACTCGGGAATGGCAAGCAGAACATCTTATGAAGCCCAGAAATGTAGCACAGAGGATGTTTAAAGCTAATTAGTTCGAGACTATTTGAAGACTTGTAAAAGTTTCTTCTGTTCTTCTTTCTGATGTAAGTACAGCCTGTTTTCCAGCAACAGGAAAAGCTACTGTAATATGTTTCCAGAAAGAGTTGCCTGGGATATGCTGTTTGCCTATTATTGATATTCTAGCTCAAAATAATGGATGTTTAAAACCTATTTTCAGCTGCTGAATATTTGCCTGTGGTGCAGCCATAGGTTTTCAGGTGTCTGAGCCACTGGGAAAAAAATCTTCTCCCATTCTGACTGGGCTCAGATTTCTGACCACTTATCCTGGCTTAGTAGCATTGCACTTTTCAGCCTGGACTGGCATACCCAGAAGTGCTCCTGAAGAGCAGGAAAGTTCTATCCAGGGAGGGTATCAGGATCTGACTCACTGTAACCTGGCAACACAGCGAGCATATAGATATTTGATGAAGGACTTCAAAATGGAGAGCAGCCTCTACCAGTACCCTTTGCCGTGCCTTCCTTGGGTGTAATGTGGCCCGTGAAAAACAATAAAGAAGCACGATGAGCACAAATCTATGTTAAGAAAGAGTTGTATCGATTGCCCTTAGAACTGAAAGGAAAAATCAAATACGAATGGCATCCTTTTGTTAGATGTCATCCATGGACAGCAAACTTGAGGTTTGTTCATGCACACACAGATGATGAGGGGAGGCAGAAATAAATTATGAAGTAAACATAATTTTATTTGCTTTATTCATCTAGAATGTGGTACCAATGTGTCTGGACTCAGTGGCTCCCCAGATGCATGCTCCTGCAGGATGTTATCAATCCTTTATTTCTGTGAAATACGCTCCCAACTAGTAGAAAAAGCACTAGAAATGTATGACATTTTAATAAAAAAAAAAAATTGGTCTTACACCACGCTGTGTCCTGATAGAGTTAAACTTATATCCCCCAATATACCTTTCCATCTGTGTCTTGTATGTTTTGCTGTTCCTTAACTGCCATGCATCTTTTTAGGTTTGTTATGAATTTACAGTATCACTAAGGCATGCCTAGGTGCCTTTGCCTGTTCTTTGATATATCTTTTGTTCTCCTTGCCTCTCCCAGGGAAGCAGAAAGGAAATGCACACATGATAGTGGGAAGAGGGCATGGGAACAGGGAGAAATATTGCTCCCTGGTGCTGCTTCTCCCTCCCAGTGCCACAGCAAGCTGTTGCTGCCGCCTTCCTCTCACTGCCTCCAGGCTAATGGTCCCTTTCTGGCACTCTGGTCTTAACTGTAATATCTCAGTAAGATCTCAAACACCCCTCTGCCTGCCCGAGGTCCTGCCTGGTTTGGGATGTGCTGCGTGAAGTAGTGGACCTCTGCAGATCATGAAGACACATTTGGCAGTGTGATCCGTCAGGGAGACTGTTAAAGGTGTAGGATGCAACCTGAGTTGCTGCTAGGAGCTCGGTGCCCAGCTGTGAGGATATACACGCAGTATTTCTTGGACACTGTATCAGGCCACCTGCCTGCAGCTGGGAAACAGCTGGGAGAAAGTGGAAGATCCTTCACAAGAGCTTTACAAAGAAGATGAGATGGACAGATAGATTTCCAAGAGAGTATAGATTTCTACAGTCAGCGCAGCAAAAAGTCACTCTTTGGGATTTTTACACCACCCTGACATGACTCTAAATCCTGCCAGACAAGTCTCAGCTTGGAGAGAAAGATCAAGTGTTGGGTCTTTGCCATTAGCTTAGACACTAGGGGAAAGAGCTAGATGACTTTGTTGATAACTAACTTGAAGACCCCACCAGACCTTCAGACAGTTTTAGTAATCATAAAAGTCATTATAAATAGCCAATTCCTCAGGGGCAAAGTAAAACAAAACCTCAGAAGAATGAATCAGGGCAGGCATCTCCCATTGCTAAGAGCACTCTGTTCACATTCTGTGCAGGGAACTGAAAGGGAATGCTTACAAGTGGGACTCCCAAGCAATATAACCAAATGCTTTCTCAGGGAAGGGACAAGCACTTTCTTATGGACATAGATTTCAAGAAGAAAGATGTTGATGGGCACAGCTCGGAGGAGCTGAACTTTCAGTTGACTCTGAGGCTGGCATGTCACATCCAGAATCAGCAAGATAGTTTTCCCCTTTGCCTTTGCATTTGACCTTTCCTCTTTCACTTTGTTGCTTTCTCATTGCCTCTGCCTTTTCCCCTTGTCTTTTCCTCCTCCCCTTGCATTACCTTGCTTTTTTTTTTTTCTTCTTCTTCTCCTCTTTCTTTCTTTTTAATGAATAGAGACAATTATTTGCCTCTGTGCCACTGCCCAGTGCCTGTGCTCCATCTCAGCAATCTTTAGCTGCTTTTGCCATATGAACCTGGCAGGGCTCTAAAGATGTCTTACACATCTTAGAGCTTCCCAAGTGATTTCATATAAATGTGTTAAGGTACTTGAATCCCATCGTAACTTGGTCACCTCATAGTTGTGAAGAAATACTTCCAAAGAAGGACAAATATGAAACACAGCTTTGCTATCTTCCTGGATCTCCAGACAACCAGAATTGATTCTGGCTTTATTTATTGATAAAATGTATAAACCTTCCCAACAAAACGAGCTTTATAGGGGTGTTGACTGCATAATGGGGTGGTAGTTTAAATGTAAGCATTCATTTCTCTTATTCTAACGGGAAAGATTTCAATGGTGGAGAAAACTGTGAATGAAGAACTGGGACATAAGGTAGGCAGAAAGGAGGATGAGAGAGAACTGTAGGTGGTGGGAAGGAGAGGAAGCTTGCAGAGACAGTTTTTCTGTCGTCTGTGGGGCTGGTGTCTGAAACATGTACAGTAGGTGAATGATGCAGATCTTCCACCCAGCAAGATGCCTCCCCGAGACACCGGCATAATTTTTTGTATTTCTGTGGCCCAGTCATGGGAAGACTTGGGTGAGACTCCATGCACTGGGATAAGCAAAGGGCATCAACTGCCTGGAAAACAGCTTTGTGGACAAGGCCCTGAGGGACACCAAGATTACCACGATCTAGCCATGCTTCCTGATGGCAAAGGCAGCCAACAGCACCCTAGGATGCAGTAGGAAGAGTGTTGCGAGCAGGTGGAGGGAGGTGATCCCTCCTCTCTGCTCAGTCCTGGTGAGACGCATCTTTAGTACTGGATCTCGATCTGGTCTCCCCAGCTGAACAAAGACATGAAGTGTCTCCAGAAAAGTGCCATGAAGATGATTAAGGGATTGGAGTATGAGGAGAGGTTGAAGTCAGTGGGAGAGATAAATACCAGATGGGAGCAAGTAAAGAAGACAGAGCCAGGCTAGCCTCAGTGACAGGAGAAGATGCAAAGGGCGCAAAATGAAATATAGGAAGTTTCATTTAAATACAACAAAACCTGGGGGTTTTTTTTTTGCTATGAGGATGGTCAAACACCGAAACAGGTTGCCTAGAGAGGCTGTGAAGTCTCCATACTGGGAGACATGTTCAAGACTCGTCTGGACAGAGCCCTGAGCAACTGCTTTAGCTGACCCTGCTCTGAGTGGGCATTGGACTGGATGATCCTCAGAGATGCCTTCTAGCATCAGGCATCCTGTGACCCTCTGGCACTAGCTCAGGTACCACAGACCATGGTGCTTTCTGGAAACACAAAGCTCCATGGGGTCCTGCTTTGTTTATTTAACTGTCCTTCACAGCACTTCTCTCCTTCTATAAAAACTTGCTGTTAGGGGACTGCTTTACATTTTTTTTGGGTAGGTTTCAAGCGCAGTTGTCCAGCATCACTGCGCAGAGCAGCTGCTGACAATGCCAATGCACTGAGAGCTGCAAAATCCTTCCTTTCTGAAATAAAGAGAAGAAAAGATCATCATGAAATAATGGACTAATGTGGCCATTCTATCTATACTGCTCATAAATTACATTTTGAACCTGGCAATTGCAGGGTAATTAGGAGGAGAGTAGTTTCCTGCAGGAACATATATTTCCTATTCTGCCAGCCTGACACACTCCAGTTTAATTTTTCCTTTGTTCACTCAGCTCAGAGAACGGCAATTACCAAAGGTGATAGTCTAGTGGCAATTTTTGGATCATGAAGTGACTTGGCTCAGAAATGGGAAATAAAAAAGGAAAAAAAAAAAAAAAAGAAAGAAAAGGACAGGTATCACTGGTAATTAAAATAATTTTGAATTAAAGGGGCTATTTCAATAATTGCTTTTGCACTATAATCATCACCACAAAACCTATCCTTATGAATTACTAATACAGTGAAATAACACTACTGTGAAGAGTGAGCTTAAAAAGACAGCTTTCCTAAACACAAAACCTTATCAGTGAGAGATAAGTAACGTTTGGGCAGATGTTTTAGAATGGTAAGTGATGCTGCAGCTCTGATCACTAACAGCATTTTTTAAGCCCTCCTTCCCCCTTTGGCCCTGTCAGAAAAGCACAGGAAACAGAGCAGGAATTTCTATCTCGGGTGTCCAGAAGAAGGTTTCCCATTATTAAAATAGATGATTTCCTTCATCTAAGAGCCTCTGAGGAGTATAAATTATAAACAACATCAAAGCGAGTGAAAAGTTTTGGAGGAGACTGTCAAAGAGCCTGCTAGGGTTTCCTTGGTAGATTTCCCTTTTTAAGGAGTCTCAGCAATTTACTTTCTTTCTCAAAACAATTCCATATGCCTGTGGATTATTTATGGTTGTTTTGATTTTTGTTGTCAAGGGTTTTAAATAAACAATATTGCAATTATTTAGCACAGGGAAATAAAGTTAGACAGCGCCTGCAGTAACAAATTACTGAGATGATCTCACGGACTAAAACTTTGCAGACCTGATCTGTGCTCTCCAGCGCTAGATGACACGAGTCTAGATACAAAGAAAAGCAGTATAGCCGACTGGAAATAAGACTGATGCTGTACAAATACAGCAACTATTCATGTTGCTGTCACTGATTTTACAGGATGAAACACCACGGCTATTGTGGCACAAGAATAAGGGCTGTGAGGTATGTTGGCCCAGGTTTGAAGCAGACCTGAGAAAACTTTGTTACTGGGATTCATCTGGTAAAGACAGCAAAGACCAATTGTGGTCTTAGATTCAAAGTCATCAGGGTAAACTGTGAATGGATTCAGATTAGTTTCCTAACTTAGCGTAAAGAAGTGACTATTAATAGAAAAGAGACTATGGAGAGACTATGTGCTGATGAGGTTATTAGCCAGTCCTGAGGAGGTGGCTCCTGCTGAGTGTGGCTTTAACTGCTTTCCCCGCAGGGAAAGTTGTCATTAGTCACTGGGACACGGACCATGCAGGAGACTCTTCGTGTCACACCTCAGCCTGTAGCTCCCACCTGCAAGGCCACGGGTATATTCAGCAGCTATCTACAAGCTAGATGGCAGGCTGTATTGACCACATCCAGGAAACCAAGTTCCATCTATGAAGTGAAGCAAGCAAGAAAAAGCACAGGGCTGTGGAAGCACTGCCACCTCTATGGATCACCGAGCAGGAGATGCCAGTTTTAAGTTTTGGTGTTATGTTGGCTTAAGCTTCTGCTGCATTGTGCTGACAGCCAACAAACAGGTGAAATAAATATCCTTAGGAAGAAAGCACAAGTCTGAACACTTTATTTGCCTTTAAGGCAAGGACTCCTCTTTATTTCATGTATGCATGAGTGCATAGGTGTTTGGCCAAAAAAGGGAAAAAGGTCTACATTAATCGTTTCCATGACTCATAGCAAATGCCAGATTCTTAAATCTGTCATTTACTGCTGGTGAATTATTCCAAAAGTTATTCATAGTTCTTACCTAGTAATTCCTCAAAAAGCGTTTTTGTAAATGTTGCATCAATAATTTAAAAGCTGCAACAGCATATGAGTGACCTCTGATTCAAGTTTGATGGCCAGGAGAGGATAAAAGCAGAAGACTAATCATACATGATAATCACATGAGAAGCAAATGCTAAACTGTGCATCTCTGATAGGTGTACTTCCCTGGGCTGAACAGTGACAGCACCAGTCCTCCATGAAACACTGCCAAGGACTGAAGAATTTAGTCTGCGGTTGCCTTGCTCGATGCCTTGTGTTGACTCAGACTCTTAGGAGGTGCTTGGTCAAAGCATGAGCTGGCTTCAATTCAGTGTTCCCTGATGCAAAACTATCTGGATGTAGTTCCACCTCATGTCAAGCTTATAATTGAAAGCTGATTACCTTCTGCACAGAATGTGTTTGTTTGATAACTCAAAGCTCTGATTCATTGGTTTGGGTCTTAATTGTGACCTTGATTTGATGACTGTGTTGTCCACCATTCATTAGCTTGTTGAGGTTCTGCTAACATGGTGGATGTGTTTTACATTTGTTTGCTTATTTTTAGCATACAAGGCTGGTTTATTCAGTCCAATTTTAACATGAGTCATGTCAACTGAAGATGTATGTAACTTACATAAGAAATTTCCCAGCCATGTGGCCCTGAAACCAAATAAATAACTCTACCCCCCACAAGATGGTATCAAGATTAAAACAAAGCTATTAAAATGCTGTCTTAGCAGTTAAACTAAAAAAAAAAAAACCCCAAAACCTCAAGGTTGCAATACTACCTTCAACAAGCTCTTTACCAGGTGCAAGACAAACCTAAAGAATTGCTTCCCAACTAAGCAAACCCTGTTTACATCTCAGCTTTGGAAACATCTGTTGTTAATTTTAGAATTGCAGTTACCATGTGAGCTGGGTGTCACTTCTAAAAAAAAAAAGAAAAGTGCAACTTTTGGGAGTAATTATTTTTTCAGCACAGGTGCAGGAAGTGTATTTGAACACCCTAAACATTCACACAAGCTAAGCTTTGACTCAGTCAAACTACAGCCTGTCGTGACCTGAAAACAGTACCATAAAATCTATTGTTTCAGGCATGGTATGGACTTAATAAACAGTAGTATAGAATTTCTTAATGGACGTTCATCTTTTTTCCTTCTGAATTTACCTTCCTTCCATGATTTCCCTTTTTTTACACTGGACAGACTATCCACAGGCTTCCCCACTTCTTGCAGCTTTTGGATTAACTAGAAGAGTGACTGGCAGGTCTCTGCATTTATGGAGTTTGCAGTTACCAGTCAGTACCAAGCTGAGCTCCCAGTTCAGCAGCTGAAGTCTGGTGTACGATGTCCCAGTGGAGCTCAGCTCCAAAGCAGCCAGGGAGCACATTGTTACGCTGTAGTATGTCTTCACGTGGGGCACTGGGAATTCATTTGCCATATGTTCCCTCATTTAACCGAAGAAGGTATTCAGAGTTCGCTGTAAAGTATTTAAAAGTCTGATACAGTAAATTACTGACATATGAACAATTCAAAGCAGATTCCCAATTTACTGCTGCTCCATAGTGATACCAGATTTTTGGCCATAAACCCAACCTTAATAATTTGGGTAGGGTAACCCTCTGGGAACCGTCTGCTCCAACCAGCCTGGGAGACCTTACCCAGGCAGAGTAGGAGAGCAACGTACAGTGGTCAGTGACAGAAATTTGTCACACCTCTTGCCATACTAATACATGGCCAATGCTACATTTTGACCAAAAGGAAGAAAAGAATAAAATATGGGTTTGGTTTTTTTTTTTTTTTAGAAAATGAAGTGGTGTTGGCTGAGATTAGCTAACTACATTGAATGCTAAGGCATTCTTCTGCTTTAACAGTGCCCCTTGACTGCACACATAAAGAGCATGCATGGGGATACCACAAGGGTCCAGGAGAGGGGCAGAAAGCTTCCATTGCAAGGGAGAAATTCCTAGGTGATGAGGTGTCAACGCGGGGCTTCTCACCAGCATTACATCCCTTAGAATTATTCAGGAAAATGCACACATTTTTACACAATACTCTGAGGTTAAAATTTGGTGGCAGCTGACAAGCAGATAACATGGTAATACAGAAAAATGGTATAAGAAGAGAGGTTGAATTAGAGGTCACAGTAGATCTCTCTATCAGTTCGAGAGTGATAATCTCGGAGGAGAGTTTAGGTTTTGCTGTCTTCTCAAACTATAACTTTGCAGTTGTTATTTTCCTCTTCAGCTTTAACAGAGAGAGGTGCTGTGCTGTGAACCCCTCCGTCAGGAGGAGGAGGAGGAAAGCTGAGGGTTATCCAACAGCTAGCAGAGCCCCAAACTAGGTTCTTCTGAGAGCTCCACCTTTCAACATCCCTATTTCACAAACACAGGCTACAGCTTTCAGGTCCGAAGCCCAGCCCTCTTCTCTGAATGCTGCACTTCTTCCCACAAGTCCTGGGAGGTGTTTGCATGGGAGGGGTTTGCAACAAAAAGTTTCAGACTGGAAAAATGAGTGTGCTTGTTATTAGATTAAGCAGACTGGGAATCTGCCAGGCTTTTACAAAATTGTTCATTTTCTGCATCTTAGCACTTTTAGCTTTTTTTTTTTTTTTTCCTATTGAGTGGAGGACAAACAATAGAGTGAGAAGCTGGAAATTGCCAGGAAGCCTGGGAAAGACCGACACTCAGCTGAGATTTCATTCCATGTTTTCCTGTTGACCTCACAGGCTCTCAACACAAGAGCTCCGAGTACATTAAAGAAAGGCCACAGTCTCATTTGGTCCTGTGAACACTGGCAATATGTTACAGGAACAATATACAAGCTTGAAAAGGAGAAACTGCAGCAATGTCCCCATGCCCTGGAGGTTTTGTCTGGTGCAATGCTGTTTAACCAGAGCACTGTGAGGTTTTAAATGGCCATATAAGATTTATAGTAGGTCGTGACCAGATCTCTTTTCAGGGCAAAGTTTGAAAAGTCCATTTATCTCCAAATTTAAAAAAAAGAGTTTTGTAATTCTCCAAGGATTTTCCTCTTCCTTCAGGCAACTATTTTTGCCTGGCCAGAGTTCCCAAATCCTCCCCAAGAGCCCTTTTAATGTGGGAAATATTGTCCTTGTGTCTGCTATCAAAGGAATAATACTGAAGATACAAATATTTACAAATCCACTCTAACTCCACATGGTCAGTACTCAAGCTTATTAAGTTTTAGAAAAAGGGATACCTTGACCTTAAAAGAAGTGGCTTTAGGAAACCAGTATTTGAGGGCATTATTATCAGAGGAGTGTTGGTTATTGCAGGGAACTGGAGGGAGAAAACTCAAGGTGCAGAGAGAAATCCCCTGTGTCCAGCTGATGGCATGGCCACCTCACAGCGGTCCAGCAGCTCAGGGGCAGCCCTGGCTGGCTGGGTGGCAGTGACAGCCCCCCACAGCTGTCCAGCTGGGCTAGGTCCCACCATGTGCCAGTAAAAGGCATATGCTGGTCTTTGTGGTGCTATAAAACAAGACAACAGGCTGGCCCCAAACCGTGTCTGCTTCTCCTGCACAACAGGATGAGAGGTCGTTCCTTTCTAGTGATGGGGGCCACATCAACCTTTCAGCACTGAGTGGTGCTTGGGTAGCCTCTGCCCAGCTTTGCTCCCCACACTTCAAGCCAGAGGGGCTTCCCTCCCACTATATGGTTCTGGGACTGGGGGAAGCTGGAGGAAACTGGTGGGAAATGGGGATTCTGGGGAGGGCTCCAGGCAACACAGTGGGGTCAGGATGGTTATGAAGAATAAGGAAAGGGCAGATTGGGCAAGCAAGTCAGAAAGGCTCCATGAGGTGCAGCAAGAGGGCCAGCAACAGAAGCTCTGAGACAAGGTACCCATGGGAAAGTTGGAGAGACAAAGGCATGGAGGTCTGGAGCCGAGTGGGGCAATTATATATATTTTTTTCTTTTTTCTGAAGGGTCTGTAGGAAGGAAGAAAGGGAACATGGGCATGGCAAGCCCGATGGGGCTGCTGGGAGCCAAGCTTTAGCTGCCTCCTCACCAGCGCCTGCACCACCAGCAGCCATCGCCTGCCTGGGTATGAAACACCCCAGATCTCCCTGGGTATGTGTGACACCAGGGCCAGAGCAGACCCTTGCAGAAGCATATTAAAATGTCTTAACGGATCGTTGCAAAGCAAGAAGTTTACTTGGCAGGTCTCCATGACTCTTCTGGGGTGATTTTTATCTGCTGTGTAAATCACAGTCACGGGATTCTTTAGCCCCGCTCCACTTTCTTTTGATTTGACAAACTGTTTGTTCATTTATATCAGTTATGCTCGATTGTGACAGTAAATAATAAGTGAGAGCTATTTATGAATTATTTGGCTCCTAGATTTCCACAGAGAGGGGCCTATTCTCTTCTGGGTAAATGTGTGTGTAAGAGGCAGTCCCTCAGCACGAAGAAAAGTTTTGCACCTGAGTCAAGAATGAAAAAGACCTTTAAAATCTTTATAGCAATCTAATACAGAAAATACACTGGTATGCAAAGTAAATTTCATTAGGTATAAAATACCTACCCTTAAAATAAGTAATTTTCTTTTTTGCTAAAATGCCAGAAGATTGCAGAATATATTAAAGATTGTATGTGTCACATTTAATTCATACCCCATGGAAAAATACCTAATTTAATTTAAGTAATTTCTATTTATTTCTGCCTTTCAAAATGATATCATTTTCAGGTTATAAAAATGTAATGTCTGAACTTAGACTCTTTACACCTAGTTCCAAACCAACCTAATTTTACATCTAAGTTAAAAACACATGAGAACACACAGTCATAATATGATCTCGGCCCTCTCTGGCTGCAGAAAGGGCAGCCTGCTATAAATAGAGTCCTTGAGAGAAGGAAGGTCTTCCATTTTCAGGAGGATTTGGAAATTTTATGCCATTCCATTTTGGAACAAAGCTCTCCACTTCTGAATTTTCCCATGAAACAGAACCCCAAAAGAAAGCAATAACAATGAAAAATAAAGCAGAAAGTGTTTGTTCTGATAATTTGTTAAAGCAAATGACACCAGATAGACCTCCTGGAAATGCTGACTGAGGAAAGAAAAAAGCCTTGCAACTTTGGAAAACGAGCCATTTGAGATTTTGGGATCTTGGTTTGCATCAAAAAAGCCCCAGTGGTTCAGGAGCCCAAATACCTTCCCTGCAGCCCTACTCATCTGGCTGCCAGTGAGGGTGTTGGGGGAGCTGGTAGATAGACTGAGTTGAAGCAGAATGGTCACCAAACCCTGATGGCTGAACCATACACCGAGTGTGTTCCCTTAACATAATTCACTTGCGCAACCTTTGGGAGCACAAGCAGCTAGTGATGTGACTTTTAAAGGCTGGAAATATTGCCAAAATGCTGAGGTGAAATCTTCAGGGGGTGAAAACTGGGATAACGCTACTGAAATCAGTGAAGCTTTCATTTTGTACTGGTGAAAATCTGGTGACTGAAGGTTAAAACAGAGTTTAAAGTCTATAGTCAGTGTAAAGTAAGAATCACTGCTAGTGTGCATTGATCAGAGTCATTATGAACCAGGAAGAAAACTGCTGTGGGACTCAGAATGTTAAAAACATTTACATGATTTAATATGATTCTATTTCATGTAGGAAGAAAAGAAATATCTGAAACAAACTAAACCAGAAACTTGTTATTCTTCTATTTACTTTTCACATTTACCATGAAAAAAATGCTCCTTTTTACCACAAACTACTTGGGTAAACCAAAAAGTTCGTGTGCAAAGCCAATTTGTCATCACTGGATGAAAAGTGTATAAACATCCCTCCTTCTCCTGATGTCTGCATGAAAGACTTTTCCCATGCATGGAAAAGCTACTCCTCTTTTACCAGCTCAAGCCCTACAGCTAGGTCTGACATTCTTTGCTCACCAAAACCTCCCAGCGATTTTAGTTTGGTTTCTGGGTATATCAGGAATGTGGGGTCAAGCCCCTAATTTGGAAGATCTGCAGGGCATAGAAATTCTCTGAAGGTGGCCTTGCTTCAGTACCTAGATTTCAATGCACTTCACAGAAAGAAAGGAGGTTTTATTACTTTTTTTTTTCTTTTCCTGCTTTGTTGGTTGTTGGGATTTGTTGGTTGGTTTGGTTTTGTTTGTTCGGTTGGTTTTTTTTTTCATTTTGTTTAGTGTTTTGGTTTGGTTTGGTTGTTTTTTTTTTTAATAGGAGGAAGGAAAGAAACAATTCCTTGGGTGAGGTGAGATGTGACTTTTGCAACCCCTGGGATCTTAAAGATTTTGGGCGTAAGACCGATGGGGGTCTGTACTGGGTCCGTGGAAGAGTATCACCTTCACAGACCTTTCAGTAGGAATTTGGTTGCAAGTACTCAGGAGACTTGGATGGTATTTCTTTTGCCCAAAATCACAAGCAGCCATGAGGTGGCCTGCATATATATCATCCAGCATACATTCTTTCTGATAAGGGAAGAAGGTGAAAGCATTGCCAAAGAAATGAGAGTCTGGGAGGAGACAAAAATAGTTTTGTGAATGTGATCCTTTTCTCAGAAAGTTCTGGATATGAGTCTTGCCCAAGGCTTTCTTAGCCAAGGACTTCTCTAGAGGTACTACCAAACATGCCTTAAACCTTCCATCTGCAATGTTTTTCTAGGTAAAGCATTTCTGTGAGATTTGGTGGATCACATGAAGCTATAGGACCCCCTGGACCACTGCTGTACCTTCACAGCAGCATATGTGAGATAGCTAAGTGGGAAACTGCTCTTCCATCCTAACAGGTCTGTCAGATTTCACAAACATTCCAGTTTTTCTTTGGGATGAAACCCAGACTGTTCAAGGATCACATGTTTTCTTTCATGGAAATTCATTGAACCTAGAACAGTGTGAACCCTTCCTCGAATACAGAAAAAAAAAATCCAACTCTTCTCCAAGAGGAGAGGAAAGGATAAAAGTTTTTCCTGCACTTTCCACATCAAAGTTGAGGCAGTCATGAAAAAAATGGAGACATCTGAATGGGACTGCATGGGGGAGCAAAGTATCTCCTATCATGACAATGTGATCTCTTTGAAGGAGCATCTCAGGCCTGATTCAGTCACACGCTAATCCCCATGGGGAAATCACAGGGCACCTTTTACTTTGTACACACTCACCTTTTATTTTTCCTGGAAAAAAAATAATAAAAAAAACAGGCCACGGTTCTGCTTCTGTGTAGTGTCCTCTTCACCCCTCGAAGGGTAAAGAGCCAGCCAAGGTACAGACTGTGTGCTGTCCTCACTGGAGCCTCATGAAGACTGTACTGAGGAGTCCCTTGCCCACCTTGGGCACTCTTCCATTGGACTGACCTCCTGCAGAAGGTGACTGCTCTCCCCCAAGCAAGCCAGGGCTCCCCTTTCCTTTTTGCCTCCATTGTTGCCAGGGTCAGAACAAAACAAGAGCAAGGAGAAAATGCTCTTGAAACTAAACCGAAAAAAATAGAGAGGGTAGTAGGCAGACAACCTTACCAGTGATGAAGGCAAACCCAGAGGTTCAGCTCGGATTCCTAAACCACCTTTACAAGAAAGCAGGGAAAACCGACCTGAGTGAGCATGTGATCCACGGAGCCAATGCCAGAAAACCCTGTTGTGCCTGGCTGATTATTTAGCGATTAAAGCTTGAAGGGGGGATCTCCATCCATCTGCTGCATGGACTACTGCCTCACTGAAAGGGAACTGAAATTTCTCCTTTTCATTGCTGTACCGCTCTGGAGAGTCCCTGAGCTAGAGCTAGGATGCAATTCAGCAACACACAAAGGTCAAGAGTTCCAAGCTAACGTCATGTAACTGGACCAGGCTGAGGTACCACTGCTGGCTATGAATTTCAGCTTTTCTTAAAGCGAGGTGATAATGAAAGTGTGGTGATTTGTGGGAACAGAGCGGTTCCTGGTTTCCTGCTACTGGTGCCGTGTAAACCTGAGCTCTCTTTTGTCAGACTGCCAGGAAATAGATACAAATATATTTATAAGATTTCAGGTTTGCAGCGTAGCACTGAAAATAGCACAATACATCATTCGCAGTATAGGTCGCTCTGTTCTATAATCCCACCGTTGGAGTAAGAAATGCGTAATGTTACCAACTAACTGTCCTCTTACCTCTTCTAGTAAAGCAAGTTTTACCTACTGGAGTAACTATCAAGGTTAAAATCCCCCCTGTTTGACAACATCTTCTTTGCCTACGGGGACTGTCATTGCCCAAAGGGACCGTAAAGTGCAAGTCTCATTGAGATATCATAAATAGTATCAATAATAAAGAAAACAGAATTCATTAACAAGTTCACTGGCCGCAGCTATGTACTCATGATATAGAGGAGTGGTGTTCAGAGCATCGGTTCAACAATACTTTAAGTCAGTGCTCCTTTGACCCACGCTGATAAAGACGGACAGACAGGTTAGACAAGATTATGCCTCCAAGGCTCATAAAAATATGCAAGTTTCCCAACTACAAAGCAATTTTTCAAAGACAATTACCTGCACAATTTAACCATTGGCCATTAGGCCATTTATGCCTTCCAGGTTTCGTATTGTTAATGTTTCTTTCCTATTGGATTTTTGACATTTCTCCTACTCTCACTCTTTAGTTTTTTTTTCCTCAGATACACACGTTAAAAAAAACCACTCTCACACTTCTTGTCCTATGTGATTTATTCCCAAGAAATTAAATTACATTTTTATAAGCCTGTGTTACCACAAATGATAGCTGAAGATTTGCTGAAAAAATTAATTTCTGATCTGTTGCCACGAAGCATTCTCACTAGCACTGTACTGACTCTGTCTTTCAAAACCAGATGGAAGCAGTCCAACAGTATGATTAACTTCTTAGTCCCTGCAATTTCCTATTGCTCTACTTGCCCTAGATTTCAGGATTGACCTCCTGCTTCACTGCAAAATGCACAGTTGCTCAGTTTGATAAATCACATGAATACTTTTTTGATCACAGTTATCTACTATTTACTACATACCCAGCAAGGTTAATCATATGCCGAGGCACTTCATATGCAGCACACATATACACTCTTCTTCCCAATAGCACTTTGCATATTCTTCATGCTGTCAGCCAGCAATGGGACCTGTTTTCTCCTTACTAATATATGAAAGACCACAGACCTGCACCTTGTCTCTTTTCCCCGCCACGTTATTTCTGTAATTATGCGCACGCAGATTCTTAACAGACCTAGCAAGCCAAAGAAAATACATGAGAAATTACTAGCCAGACCTTTCTTTTAGCAGGTAGATAGTTTTCAAAATGCAAATGTTTCTGCGAACCAGAAACGATCATCTCCCCTGAGATATCCTTGGGGAGCTGTTAAGAATGCATGGGGTTGCCCACAGAAAGGTGGGAAGTTTGGCTGTCGTAATAGTAAAACATTATTTCCTTGATGAAAAAATACATCTTAACTTTTCCTTTCTCTAAACATCATAGGAATTTCAGTACTTAGCATTGCTAGCAAGGGCTCAAAATTATTACAATTCTCTGGGACAGCTTGAGCAGAGCTTCTCACCTTCTCACACAGGGCAGCAATACATCCAAATCACATCTGCAGTGCTATGGTAGAACAATTGTAAACAAACACCAGCACCAGTCAAGGTATAGGAAAACACCCAACAGCAGAGTGCCACAGATCTTACTCACACGTTAAATAAAGGGAAACAGAGTTCCACTTTTACAGGGATATCTATCAGTTTCTTTTCTCTCCAAGCCTTTTACACAGGATCTTCTTTTAAAGTTCCTTCTCACTAATTCACAAGAGTCTCCACTAATGGAAATAGTATCCTATATCCAATATATATTGTTACTCTTCCTCCTTTGAGTTCTGTAACTAGGAGGCCTGCGAAACTCCAGACAATTTCTAGTTGCCCTTTGCTACCCTGTACCACATGGACACTGTGGGAAACCAGCATGTCCAAACAGCCAAGCTTTTGTGGAAGGCATAAATGATAAATCCATATTCCCCGTTGAAGGTACTGTCTTCTTCCCCTCAAAGATCATTGAATCACAGAATCATTAAGGTTGGAAATGACCTTCAAGATCATCAAGTCCAACCATCTACTAAATATTAACATCACCACTAAACCATGTCCTGAAGTGCCCCATCTAGATGCTTTGGAACACCTGCAAAGACAGTGACTCCACCCCCTCCCTGGGCAGCCTGTTCCAAGGCCTCACCACTCTTTTCAGTAAAGAAATTTTTCCTAATATCCAACCAAAACCGCCCCTGGGGCAACTTAAGCCCATTTCATCTCATCCTGTCACTAGTTACCTGGGAGAAGAGACCAACCCCCACCTCACTACACCCTCCCTTCAGGGAGCTGTAGAGAGCAGTAAGGTCTCCTCT